>BDUI01011893.1:30565-41012 GCA_002335545.1 Apodemus speciosus
GCTTGGGCCTGGCTGGATCCCCGACCTTGATCCTGACCTTGGCCCTGAACCTTGACATCACTGCTCCTCAGCCTGCAGCCTGTGTCTAAACTGGACCCTAAATCTTCATCTTGCATGACCTCATAGCTTGGCCTCCTGGGCCTCAGAACTCAGACCCACTGATGCCCAGACTGTACCTAAGAGAACCCTAGACCTCAGTTTAGACCCAAATAGAACCCAGATCTTTGATCTTACTCAGCACCAAGGGTTGGCCCCGCCAGGCCCCCAACATCAGCTTCAAGTAACTCCAGCCTTTAATCTCCTGGACCCCACAATTTAATCTGCTATAACCCCAACTTTGGATTTTCTAGACCCAGGCTTTGGCTGAGACTGAGGCCTCAGCCTCAACTTAACCCCATGGTGTCTGGTCCTCCTCTTTGACACAAGGTTTCTCTCTCTCTTTTTTTTTTTTTTTTCTGAGCAACCCTTAAAATTTCATCCTTCCCCCTTTGAGAGGGTCTCATGTATCCCAGGTCTCAGCTTTGCTATGCCTTGGGCCTGGACCCCACTGGCCCCTGGTATTGGCCTCCCTCCCGTCAGCTTGCTCCCACTAACAGACACTTTTCCTTTCTCCTCCAGCAGGGGAAGTTAAGGTTTCCAGATGAAACGCCTTCTGCAGGAGGCTTACCCCAGCAAGCAAGCCGTTGTTGGAGAGGAAGAGAGAGAAGAGCAGCCCCAGCCTCTCTTGTAACAACCTCCGAACGCTGTGCAGCCCTGCAGTACAGGATGTACACGGGCCCGGGCTCCTCACGGTTGCATAATTTTCCAGCTGTTTTCGGGACTATTTCATTTCTTCGTCTGGCAGACTCCGGGAGCCATATATAAAGATGATATATATGTGTGTGTAAATAGAAAGACGAGCATATGTGAGCAAGGCGAGGGCAAGTGTGAAGTGGGGAGAGGAGGCGGGGAACGGGACTCGGTAAAAAGACAGATGAAACAAGTGTAAACATTTAGAATGTCACCTTCGAGACGTCTGGGAGACGGAACGAACTTGGACTCAATTAAACCTTAAAGGAGACATCGGTTCGGTTGAGTCGGTTTCACATTTGGTGGTGTTCGATCTTCCTCTTCTGTAAAAAATATTTCCGTTTTGTCTTCCTTTTTTTCTTTTCGAAATCCTTAAAACTCCATCTCACCCCCCCCCCTTTGAGATAAGGTCTCATGTAGCCCAGAATGGCCTTGAACTCACTATATAGTCAAGGATGACCTCAGAACGTCTGCTCCCCCGTAGCTGCTGTTGGATTTCTCCAGCCTTCAGAGTCATGACAACAGAATAATGCCACATGCTCACAAAGGGTCCAGGATGGCCTTGATCTTCTGATCTCCCTGCTTCCAGCTCTTGGGTGCTATGATTACAGCCCTGCACCCCCATACCTGGTTTATGAAGTGCTGGGAATCGAACCCAGGGCTCTGGGCACTTTAGGTAAGCACTCTTCCTATTGCGATGCTCCGGCCCAGACGTCATGATTTTGTTGTTGTTGTTGTTGTTGTTGTTGTTGTTGTTGTTGTTGTTGTTACAGACATTCTATGGGCATCTTCTTGCCATTATTTTGGTCAGAGTTTATTTTTATCTTATAATTTTTTGATTGGTACGTCTAGAAGAGAGATGTTCCAATGCCAGATACATCTTAGCAATATAAACCAAATTGTCCCACTCCAGGGTAGTAATAAGGTGACAAGTGACCCTCCTCCCTCCCCCCCCCGCCCCGCCCCCGGGACCATCTACAATGTCCCAACACATCCTTCTGCTGGGGATCTCTGTTGGATATGACAGACTGATCAGTGGGTAAAGCATTTGTCACCCAACTGTAAGAACCCTAGATCAGCGCCCCAGAACCCACCAAAAGCTGGAGACAGCAGGCCACATCTGTAATCCCCACACACGGGGAGATGGGCAGTGGAGACCATGGAATCTCGTGAAGCTGGCTCACTGGCCAGTTAGCCTGGTGCGTGCGATGGTGAACACCAAGAGACCCTGTCTCAAGCAAGCTGGAAGGTGAGGGCCAACGTTGAAGCCGTCCTCAAGCTTCCGCATGCGCACTGTGGGACACGCACTCACTCAGAGGTGTGGGGAGAAGCTTCTAGAAAGATGAGGAGAAAACCACGGATGCTTCTTAAAGTCTGGGGGTGGGGGGCAATAAACAGTGAGTCATTACTCTTGCTACTTCATAACTGAAAATTTGCTGCTGTTAGGAATTGCAGTA
The DNA here is from genome assembly GCA_002335545.1 of Apodemus speciosus. NCBI lineage: Eukaryota > Metazoa > Chordata > Mammalia > Rodentia > Muridae > Apodemus > Apodemus speciosus. The sequence goes on from BDUI01011893.1 coordinate 32,812, forward strand.
TAAAATATCTTACCCACTGGCTGAGAACCACTGGTCTAGGGTCTCTTTTTCCTTTCACTCCCTGGGTCGCTTCTGAGAACGACGTCTGAATGTACGCCCCTTGTGGCAGCTTCAGGAACTGCAGCTGCTGTGATTTGTGTGTGAACGGTCCTCCACCTGCTCGAGCTTCGCATTATTGTTCTCGGACAAATGGTGCTGTTTGGGGGAGACTGGAATCATTAGGTCGTTGAGCTGAGCTGACACAACTGATCTTTGGCTACCTCATGCTGCCATACAATCCTTGGCTACCATCTCACTCCCTCTTTGCCCCACCTTGAAAAGTCGGTGGTCCCCACACATTCTTTTCCATCGTCAGTGATCTTACCACCTCCGTAAAATGAAAGACTTGCTTATGTTATGCATATGAGTGCCTGTCTGCATACAGGTACGTGCACTGTGTGCATGCAATGCCTGCAGAGTCGGGAAGAGGGCATCACATCCCTTGGAACTGGAGTCACAGACCCTTGTGGAACACCATGTGTCCTAGAACTTCACCCTGGTCCTCTGGAAAAGCAACAAGTGCTATTAACCCCTGAGACACCACGCCACACCCTGTCTTACTAGCTCAATCCGGGTTTTGTTTGACTGTTTTGGTTTTGCTTTATTTTAAGTTCCCTCCCCCGCCCCCCCCCGGGGGGAGCTTGCCAATCCAGCTCTCTCAGAACTGGTAGGTTTCCCGTGTATTTGCTCCCACGTGCCAAAAGCCACGTGTCGATGCATTTCCAGACAAGCCTTTCTTTATGCTCCATGGTWGGTACCAGGTTGGTAAGGGGGCACACGTCAACCACCATTTAATTCTTCCCACTCCCACTAGATTTTGATTTGACTTCTCTCTCAGTCTATATCTATGTACACAGGAGAATCTTTTGAGAGGCAGGCTAAAACAGTTTTCCAACCCTGCTATTCTCTGAATTTCCAATCTCTGTTTCCTCTCAATCCTTTTTTGTTTTTTTTGTTTGTTTGTTTTTTAAATGTACAGCTCAGTTCAACTATCTAATAGTTCCGGTCTCCCCCAAACAGCACCACTTACAGGCCTGGGAACAAGAAAGCAAAACACCGGCCTGTGGAGGACAGTTCACACAAATCACAGCAGCTGCGATGCCTGCCGCTGCCACAGGGGGTGTTTTTAATTTTTTGGTGTGCGTAAGTGTGTGACCATGTTCACAAGTACACATGAGTGTATGAGTGTGTGTGTGCATGCGTGGGGGCGGAGGCTAAAGGTCAATGTCACATGCTCTCCTCAGAGACTCCCCACCCTATTTTTTGAGGCAGGTTTTCTCGTGGAACCTGGACCTCTCCAATAAGCCTAAGCGAGCTGGGCAGCAAGCCCTGGGCTCCTCCCGTCTCTGGCTCCCCAGCGCTGGGATGACAGACATGTACCACCACCACCCRGTTTTATGTGGCTGTAATCCAACTCGGGCCCTCACACTTGTGCAACAAGAACTGCATCCTCTGGGGCATCATCTCCCCAGAGGATGCAGTGCGTTCTTCCTCTGCGTTCTTCTCAGAAGTAGCTGATGGTTGTTCTCCAGACATCTCCTCTTCTGAGCTCCATCTCCCACACAGGCAGCCTGAGATAGTTCTTGCTGTCCATGGGTTCACCCAGACAAGGCCAAGCACACTTGACAGAAGTAGCCGGAAGCCACTGGAAGCCATGGCTTCAGCAACTGTTTTACTCTCTGTAACACAGGCCACCCTCTTCCTGGCCACCGGCCACAGTGACTGCCTCTGAAGACAATGCCACAGACTGTGGGCTTGGGTTCTAGGCTCTGCTGTCAGCAGCGGCGCCCACATCAAAACGGCAGAATAAACCACCCAGAATGAAACCAGAACCTGCCAGCCTCACTCAGCCTGGAATGCAGGCTTGGCCTCATAGCCTTACCTCTGTGGAATAGATGTATTTTACCAACCAGCCTGTAGGGGCAGCAGCTCCCACGGGGAGGCTCATGGTATGGGGGAACCCAGAAGTTTCTAGAAGGGTGAGCTTCAAGCACAGAGCTTTCTGTTCCTGACTCAAATCAGAAGCCTTCTTACTTCCGTTCACATCCTCCAAGCAGGCAAGCCACASGGCCGAGCCCAACATGAGCATGCATTTTGGAAGAGAGGGGGGCTGGTATGGTGTTTATTTTAAACAGCATCTCAAACTTGTGACATTGTCGCACCTGGACTTGGGACTCCTGATCCTCCTGCCTCTACCTCCACAGCCCTGGGATTATCTGCATACAGCTGGACATCTGGCTCCATGCTCAAACTCCCTGGCTTCTGGACTCATCTCTCTGACAGCTGCCTCCTCTTCTGCACACGTGTGCGTGTTAAATCTCACATCTCTCTCTTAACGATGACTCTTACGATTGCACTCAGAGCTCACCTAGATGATTCAGGACAGCCTCCTTCTTCAAAATCCTCTACAGAATCGTATCTTCAAAGAGGCTTCCTCTCAGTGACATATTTACACAGGTCAGCGGCTGAACCTTCCCTAGYAAAAGTGGCCGAAGCCACTCCAGAGCACAGATAGGCAAGTTTCCCACACAGGGCTTGCTCTTGCCTACTAAGAACCAGCTGGAATCCAGAGAGAGGCTGAGGCAGAGGTGAGGATGTCAAGTTGGGTTTGAGCTATCTGGCCTCAGGGGGACCAGGAGAGCTCGCCCAGGGGCAGAAGCTCACTGCAGTCTTCTCTGAGCCTGCAATTGAGGGCCAGCTCAGCCACTGCTTGTTCCCTAATGCAAACGCCTTTTATAAGCCATGCTGTCCCTCTGACAGGAAAGCCCTGCTTTGGTGAAACCAAGCTCTTTAAAAAGGAACATTTTCTCAAAAGCCATAAGAGGATCCCTGTGAAATTAAACCGGGAAGACAGACATCGTAAAGGCCCCAGGCGCTGGCTCTGACTTTTAAAATTGTCTGTTAAATTAAAGTTGGGCCATAGAGACGGCGTGCTCGGCTTGCCTTCCTCGGGGACAAGCTCTCCTCCAGTAGAGCAGCCCAAGGCTGGATAGAATTCGTACCTGCAAGGCTGCGTTTGAGCTGCGGGGGCTGGAAGAAAGCTATCTGGGATAATCAGGAAATGAGGCTCTCTGTTGATGGAGAGCTGTCAGACTAAGTCTTGGGACAGTGAGCAAGCCCCACCAAAACATCCCAGAAGTCTCTAGTATTTCAGTCAGGGTCATTTAATAGGTGACAGAAACTAACTTGAGGGGTGCGATGGTTTGAATATGCTCGGCTCAGGGAGTGGCACTATTAGAAGGTGTGACCTTGTTGGAATAGGTGTGACCTTGTTGGAGTAGGTGTGTCACCGTGGGCGTAGGCTTTAAATCCCTCATCCTAGCTGCCTGGAAGCCGGTCTTCTCCTAGAAGCCTTCAGATGAAGATGGAGAACTCTCAGCTTCTCTTACACTATGCCTGGATGCTGCCATGTTCCCACCTTGATGATAATGGACTGAACCTCTGAAGCTGTAAGCCAGTCCCAATTAAGTGTTGTTTGTTTTATAAGAGTTGCCTTGGTCATGGTGTCTCTTCACAGCAGTAAAACACCAACTGGGACAAGGGGAAAACCAACCTATCTCACTAAACTAAAAATCCAGGAATCGTTTGGCCTTGGACATCACGGATTAAAGAGTGTTCTCATGGTGCCAAGAGAGCTGCCTGCTCTCACACCCTCAAGCTCTAAGGGGAAATAGATTGCTTCCCTCAAGAGTTAGAGTCCTGGCAGACCCAGATGGAGGCAGGTGCCACCTCTATACTTATCTTAGAACCTCGGGTTTACCGAGGGCCAGACTTTGATGCTAATATCTGCCATAACTCATAGGCAAGGGATGATTTGGAGTGATGTTAAATAGCAAGTTCGTCCTTATCGCCTGGACTGACCAGCATAATGGCTCTGCTAGTCTACTCCAACTGCCGTAACACAATTCTATAGTAGCCGAAAAATAAGGAATTGAGATGGGAAGCTAGGGGTCGTGGTGCAATCTGATTGGTTTCAGATTTACAGGCTTCTCCCCTGAGTGCCCAGAGTGAGGGGCTGAGCGTCGATTGTGTTTTATAAGAACGCCAGTTCGATCCTATCATCATTCCTCTTTAAAGGTCTTTCCGTCTGGGCTGGGGCAGTATCATGGTGTCTGGTGACAGCCCAGATGTCTGGCTACATCACAACATGGTGGAAAAGAGAGAGGAGAAGTAAGTACTCTAACAGGCCCCAGACCTTAGCACGACTGACGCCATGATGGGAATACCATTCAAGCCATAAAACTCAGCATGTAGACAGTACCACCGGCCAAAACTAAAACAAAGGCCTCATCCGTCAAAGTCCATAGAGTTCTGGGAAAGTCTGTAAATGTGCTAACCTTGCCTTTTGGGTTCTGTAGCTCTGCTTCTGGTTAATTGTTCTTGTTAGCTAAAGTATGTCAACCCAGAACATGGTTTCTGTGCCTTAAAAGCATCACCCTGACAAAGGCTCTGAGATACCCTGATATCCTGAACATCCAGTGTAATCTGAGGCTGGCTAATAAAGACTTTCTGCTGACTTAAACCTGTGTCTAAKCAGTCTTCTCTGGTAGATAACCCACAACTGCCCACTCTTGAGAGAATTCATCTATTCCTTTGAGATTCAACTCYCTCCTGTGACCTACTGACCTACTCATCTACTGTGGGGCCCAGTTCCTAAGGGATCCACCATATCTCAGTACTTCACGTGGGAAACCAAGATCTTAGCACATGAATCTTTTTGCAGGAGCCCTAGCCAAGCACAKCATGGAAATCTCGATGGTTACCAATTCAACTGATAGGTGGAAATAGACTGCCTAGAGCAGACAGGAGCTGAGGCCAAGGCTAYGAAGCCTCTGCAGCCTCCCTCTTATGAGACACCAGCAGCCACCCCACCTCTGTTCCAGAACCGCCCCTCTAGGCTGGGTGGGGGTAGAGGGCACACAACYTGTGGAGTTCAAATCATCTAGATGTTGCATGCATAGGCRCTYAGACCCCAGCCACAGTGCCTGCACCCACCTTTTAGATTCCAGCCTCAGAACCCCACCCTATCAGCCCCTCTTGTCTMTCCATACCCTCATCTTAACCTCCTAGTGACTACAAGTGAGGCATARCTCACCTTCACAGCTATGTGAGTCTTCAGGGATTTACTGGTTAAAGGATAGAATCACACACCATGCCCACCACCAGCAGCATCTCACTTGGTAACACATCATGGCTGTGTCCTGGGATGTGGCCAGAGANGAAGCCTCTGCAGCCTCCCTCTTATGAGACACCAGCAGCCACCCCACCTCTGTTCCAGAACCGCCCCTCTAGGCTGGGTGGGGGTAGAGGGCACACAACYTGTGGAGTTCAAATCATCTAGATGTTGCATGCATAGGCRCTYAGACCCCAGCCACAGTGCCTGCACCCACCTTTTAGATTCCAGCCTCAGAACCCCACCCTATCAGCCCCTCTTGTCTMTCCATACCCTCATCTTAACCTCCTAGTGACTACAAGTGAGGCATARCTCACCTTCACAGCTATGTGAGTCTTCAGGGATTTACTGGTTAAAGGATAGAATCACACACCATGCCCACCACCAGCAGCATCTCACTTGGTAACACATCATGGCTGTGTCCTGGGATGTGGCCAGAGAGATACCTACTAACTCCTTGTGATAGCTCAAAACCACGGCCACAATTTGTTCAGCCACTGTGTGTGTGTGTGTGTGTGTGTGTGTGTGTGTGTGTGTGTGTGTATGGTGCATGCACACTCACAATCAAATAATATATACCCTTGTTTGACTAAATACTGGTTCATTTTATATATAAAATAAAATTCCCATTGTGAAATTGCTGAGTGCAGTAGTTTGGCCCCCAGAGATTTGTTTTGAAGGTTCATTTTACGTTTTGAAATTTGTTCTTACAGCCTTTTTGATCTGCTTTTAGGTGAAACGCCCCTCCCCATCCCACGTGCCCCAGGACCATCCTTCTTCCTCTCCCCTTTCCCTTGGCTACCATTCACCTCCAACACRGGGTCTCACTCCTTAGTTCCCTTCAGAACTGGAAGAGAACATCACAGTTGTGCCCCCAAATCACGTACGGGAGACTTACACAATTCATAGGGCAGTGTGGGTCCATGACTGCTAAGAGAAAGTCCAAGGTGCAGGAGCGCTGACAGACCAGGTGAGAGGATGAAGGGACACAGAGCAGGGTTCCTTCCACTGAGGACCTGACCTCTCATCAGTACGTGAGCAGCAGCTGGCTGCAGCCAATGCCCCACTCACATCTGGGAGCCCAGGCTCCAAGGAACACAAGGAAGAGGCTGTTAATCCCCCCTGGCAAGAATAAGACCACTGCCACAATTTGGGGATCAAATTTGAAGCGCGTTTTATTAAATACTGACCAGAATGATAGACACGGGCCAGGTCTATATCTGGGATTCCCAGAGTATGGCGTCACATTGCACGGGCAGGGGGTTTATAATCCAATCAGGGCCAAGCATACAGYCTGCTGTACTTCCTGCCTGGGTGCCTCCCACTTACATTTGATCGAGTTCATCATGTGCAGTTGAAGCAACCAAACTTGCTTACAGAAGCAACAACACTTAAATGAACAACAGCTCCCAGCATTCCAGGAAGTTAGCTGTCCTTGGAGAAGTGGAACTCACAGGTTACAGGCATTTTGGTTTTCTAGATCTCTTAACTTAAAACATGTTTTATAGGTCTCTTAAACTTAAAATGGACCAGCCCTCACAAAGCCAGGAATCTGTGAAGTGCAGAACCACCCCATTCCACAGATAYCCTCACCTGGGAAAAAGGTCCGGCTAGCACAGGCCACCACTGGAATGGGAWCACAAATTCTAGTCTGGACAGTTCAAGTTACTGAAAAGACATGGCTATTGAGATATAAAGAGACATGAGCCTGGCTGTGGTTTGACTGGATCCCACCTCCCCCAAGTACTATCTCTAGGAAATGCATGCCTGAGGTTATGTGCTAATGGATGGTATTTGGGGACAGGGCTTTTGGAAGGTGATTAGGGTTCTGARGGTAGAGTCCCAGTGTTGGTGTGAGTGGCTTTATAAGAAAGAGATGCAGTGAGAATTCTGGAATTTTGGTTTCTTTAAAAATCACAGAAATAGTATATGGATGTGCTTTCGTTTTAATCCCAGGYRTAGGCAGGGATATGAGGCTGCTTTGAATTACCTGTAGCAGTTGACTATGATTTGCCTCGTGCTCTAGCAGAAGCATGGTTTTGCCAGCTGCAGATAATTTCTGTGATTGTGTGTCATTTGGAATTCTGGGAAATTTTCAAAGGTTCTATGAACTTGAGGGCCCSAAGAAGTGTTGTTAATTGTTTAGGGAGGTTGGTTGCATTTTGTTAGTAGCCATGGTCAAAGAAGAAACAAGAAGAAAGAAATTAGATTCAGGGATTTTTCTAACTCCTTTCTCCCTTCTATCCTTGTTTCTCTCCCATCTAGTGTATTAGGGGGTGAAAGTGGGGAAATACAGGSTGGAGAAAGAAGAACCCACAAAGTAGCAAAGACCAGCTACACCCAAGCTAGCATGCTTGCAGGGTCTCTGTGGTGATGCTTTAGTAAAGAAAGAGGCCCTCATCAGGAGTCAGAACTCTTCCCTTGGAGTTCAAGTTCACATGCTAAATAACACATTTGTTCATGRCTGTGGGGAAAGGGGAYGAGACAGACACAYGGAGAGAACATGTATATGTGTGAGCATGGTATATGTATATGCAGTGTGCATGCACATACACGTACAGGTATGTGTGCCTACACATGCATTTGGAGGCCAGAGGGGGCTATCTGGTACCACTCCCTATCTCTCCCTACCTCATTTCTTTGAGACAGGGTCTCTCTCTGAACCTGGAGCTAGGCTGGTGGCCATCATATTCCTTAAATCCTTTTGTTCACCCAGGATCCCAACATCAAGTACTGGGGTACCAAGCATGGCATGTGGCCACGCCTGGCTCRTTACATACGCACTGGCATCTAAATCCTATGGTTGTACAGCAAGTGCTCTTGGCCACTAATTCATGTCTCCAACCCCACCTTTGTCCTCTATACATGTTCCAGTCTGTGGCACTCAGTTATAGCAACAGAAAACAGACTAAGACTACTTGTTGCTGAAGGCTGATCTGAGAAAACAGATCGTCATAGTCAACAGCCTGGGCAAGTTGGCCAGGCCAGG
>BDUI01011895.1:15631-26250 GCA_002335545.1 Apodemus speciosus
TCATTTTGTGAGCTCACGTTTAAGGAACAGGGGCTTACACTTCACCACCTTCATGGCAAAGTAACTTTATAAATCCTGTGAATTATTCCTTAGTGGAAGATATGTTTCTCCTCATCATTTACTTACATCAATCAGCATTGCTTTAGTTTCTAGGACTGACAAGTGAAAGTATTGTAGAATGGGAAGCTTAAATCAGAAAAAGAAAATGTTTGTTGGTAAGAGCTGCAAATTAAAGGGCTGGAAGAGCTGGTTCTTTTAAGGGCTCTCTCTATTAGTTTCTGTTGAGGGCAGCAATCCTTGGTAATATGCATAAATGCATTACTCAGTTTCTGGTTCTGCCTCCACATGGTCATTACTCCCTCACCTCTTTCCCCTCCCTTCCTTTCTCCCTGCYTCCCACACCACCCTTTCCCTCTTCTCTTCCCTAACTCCCCACTCCTCCCTTCCTCCCATTCCCCAAAYCTTGTGTTGCCTTAAGAGGRTATTGTCATTGAATTAGGCTCCACTCCATCATCTTATCTAACATAGCTTGATTACATCATTTGCATTGAGCCTGTTTCCAAATAGGTACAGGGCTGGACACAATTCAATCTCAACAAAGCTGCCTTACAAAACTTTGTAGAGGACCAAGGGAAAGCCTCACGTTGACCACTGAACACATGTGTCTGATGGCAGGATGGTATTTGGGAAATTTTGTTGTTGTTGTTTGTTTGATTTTTTAATGGATTGTGTAGCTTGACAGAGGCTCTCAGTGATTTTCCTGCAGCACTTCATCCTCTGTGTGTTTCTTTTCAAGCATACCACTAATATACTTATCAGACATGTTAATGAGAATGTTAGTATCTTGGGTGAAGCTCTGTAGATTACAGAATTCTAATGTTATTGAAATGTCAGTTAATCTCTGAGGCTAGATCAAAGGATACCAGCAAGTAGAGTACATTAGTGCATGGCTTTGGACAAACAGTGTTCTGATTTCTAGAATTACTATGGCGAAGAAGAAAATGAAATAAAACCCTCAAGTTATGGGTGAATGTTCTGTGATTGGTACCTCTGGGAACATTTTCATTTTACACTTAATCTTAACCAAAAGGCCAAGAAGCGAAAACATTTTCATTTTAAACTGTTGTTCCTAGAAGAGAAGTTGCTTGAAGAATGGATGCCTATGTAGACTGGCGAAAACTCTAGATCATTTGCTTATAAGATTACTAACAAAATTTCTAGCTTGAAGATGTCATGTTTTCTTTGTCCCTTAAACGTTATGTTCTGAGGTTCAGTTGTCAACCTCTGTGTTTACATCTTTGCTTACAGGGGCAGATGTGTACTCAGTGTGCATGTGGTTCAGCAAATACTCATTACTAAGCTATGRCATGCCTGTGAGTTACTGATAGGACTCATCTAAAACGTTCCACATACAGCACTGGSCAATGTTCTGAGCGGCAATAGTACAGTAGGGAATAGAGAAAAAGACCTCGCCCTCGGAATTATATAATATGCTGGATGGCAACAAATGCTGTAGAGAAAGATGATAAGGAGAATAAGAACTGTCAAGAGTTGAAGTTAGGATGCTTGTCATTTTAAAAGAAGTTATTTAAATAAGACCTTACTTGGGCTGGTGTGATGGCTCAGTGGCTAAAAGTGCTTGCTGACAATCTGAATTCATTCTCTGAGACCTAGATGGTGGAAGAAGAGAAACAGCTCCTGAAAGTTGTYCATTGATCTATACATGTACACTGTGGCATGGGCACCTCTATATGGACACAAAAATAAATAAAATAARTAAAAATAAATAAGACCTCATGGTCAAGGGATATTTGAGGAGAGACTTGAATGAAATGAGGTAGTGTGAGTCATTTGACTGTCTCCAGGGAAATTGTTTTAGGATGAAGAAGTTGGGGGAGCAAAGATTCGGAAGTAAAAATCTACACAGTGGGTTTCATGAACACTGGGAGGCAATGATGTGCTTGGTCCCCGGGGATGGGAACAAATCTCTGGGGGATGGTTAAGGTACAGATTAAAGAATAGGCAGAAAGTAATTAAGCAGAATGACAACCACGTGGGGCACATGCTTGTTTAGTTTTGAGGTTTAACCATTGCCTGTGTTGCAAATATAAATTAGYAGTTCCCAAATCATAGTCTGAGCAGCTTAGAGATTTTCATGAGATTCCTATCTGTGAAAATAACAGCCACATCCATTTTCCTTGCTGTCTTGCTAGATGTCAGTTGCTTTGTTCATTTTTATTTTGCTCTGAGTGTATGGAGTTTGATAAGTTAATTCATATGACTTGACATATCATATTGAAAACTATTTTGGTAAACCGTCTTACAGAAATTTGGTATAATAGCAAAAAAAATTCACAATTATCCAGAAAGTTCATTGAAACATTTTCCTAGTTACTTATCTGTGCAAGGTCAGATTTTTTTTAATATACTGCATACAAAGCAGCCTATTCCAGTAAATCAAATGAGACAGTAGATAGGGTCTCACCATTCTTTACTTAGCTAGACATGAGGTTTGCACAAATGTGCCATCTGTGTTTGCAAATATATTCTTTATAAAAATACATGTACTAGGTCTTTGTTGTGTTTTAGTTAGTAGGTGTGTATGTTAATTTCTTAGCTTTTAGGGGCACTATGAACGGGAATCTTGAGATTGAAAATTTGAGAACTTCTATATATATTATACATTTTTGACACCAATATCAAACTATTTCATAATCTTTGTTTCTCTAAGACCTACTAGTATAAAGCASTTTGTAAATTCTTTTGGCTTTAACTACTTCATCTGTTCTATTTGTGGATCTATAATTCGAATCTAACCTCCTTTTTAGACCTATATTTCCATCTGCCTACTGAGGATACTCATTTTGATGTCTCCTTGAATAGGCCTAAAATCAGCCTGCCAGCTTCTCCCTCAAACTCTTTATTACAACTCCAGTTCCTCATTTGATTTTTATCTCAATAATTTATAAGATATTTACAAGGAATAAAAATGCAGTTATGATATAAGTTTATAGATTTAAAATCTAGTTTCCTTTATTTCTCAATTAATTAGAAATGTATGGGTGTTTTGTCTACATGTGTGTCTCTGCTCCACATGCATGCCTTGTGCCCAAGAAGGCCACAGGAGAGTGTTAGATGGCCTGGGATTTAAGTTAGACTGTTGTGAAACACCATGTGGGTGCTAGTAAACCCAAGACCTTTCAAAGAGCAGCCAATGCTTTGACGACTGATCCATCTCTCTAGCCCATTTCTCAAAAAATGTATCAGAATTGTCCAAAGGAGTTGTTAAACACAAGTTTTTGTATCTTATTTCAGTGTGTCAGATTATGTAGGTATGGAATAGGACCTGGAAAATGAATTTTTATAGGCATCTCCTGCTACTGGCCTGAAAAACATTATCAAGTGCTTATTGATACTATGTTAACGTGAACACATCAGTTATCACATACAGTGAAGTTCTTAAAACTTTTATAGTTTTGCTCCTAAAGTTTTCCTTGTTTGCCTCCCGGATTCTTAAAACTCAGATCAAATCTTGTGACGTCTGCGGTCTTTCTAGATACAGCAGTCATTTCACGGAACTCTTTGAACTCATGTACTGCTCAGTTTTGCATTCGTGTGTTTTTGTTGACTTGCATATGTATTATTTCCATTTTTTAACCTTTAAAAGCAAGTTATTGACTAGATCTACTGATCTTTACAACTTTTTTAGGTCTATGGTTCTACATGGTTTTAAAATAATCAAAATGTGAACATTTCTAGCATATCCTTGGACCCCTCACTCCCAACAGTGGGAAGATGGGCTTCCATCCACCACACCTAATCCTACAGCATGTACTCATTTATGTGGGCTTTTGTCACACATTTGAGATTCAGTCAAACTGTTGATTGTAGCGATMTTTTGTTCTTTTACCTACTGAATTATGTCCTAATGTGTGAACTATACCATAATATACTCATCTGTTCTAATGCTGAAGGACGCTTGGATGGTTTCTAATATTTGCTATTATGAAATCACTATTAGCATCCTTACATAATTCTTTTGGTAGCTAGAAACAATCATTCTTCTTGAGTGCGTGCCCAGAAGTGAGGTTTCTGTGCCATATACAGACATGTGTGGCTTTACTAAGTGCTGCCAAACATTTTCTCAAAATAGATGTACCATCAGCAGTATATGAAAATTTTGATTATTCCATTTTCTTCATGTTTTAGTATTGTCTATTTTTATCATACTGGTAGGTGTATTGTAACATACAATTGTAGGCTTACTTTGAATTTCTTGTTGAGTAATGATATTGAACATTTTAATATGATTATGGGTCAGTTGTATCTATTCCTTAGTTGATTTTTGTCTATTTTATTTTTAAATTTATTTTTATTTCTTCTTTTAGTTACTTTGAGACATAGCATTGCATTGGTTAGTGTCAGCCCTCCTTACTGCTTGCATTACAAGTGTGTGCCACCATGCTCAAGTCTATGGTATTTTTTCTCAATTAAAAAAACTGAATAGTCTTTGTGAAGTGGATTTGTAATGGTTGTTAACTTGTTTTAGATCCAATTCCATTGTTGAATATATGCTTTCCACATATTTTATTTAGTCAGTGCTTTTTCATTTTTTCTAATGGTATATTTTGATCAGTAGGAGATTTTAATTTTAGCTATTTTATTTACCAATATTTTTTATTTTGTGATTTGTGCTTTTTTTGGTCTGCTTTAGAAACCATAGCTTTAGAGTCCTGAAGTATGATTTCTTCTAAATAATGCATTATTTTGTTTTTTAAATTATATCTGTGATTCATCTTTATTTTATTACATTCATGTATCATGTTTATTCATCCATGTGAGCATGTATATATGTTTCTGTGTATGTGTGCATGTGCATTTGAGTCCGTGGGGGGGGGGCACTGAGGATAACTTGAGATAGTTTTTGTCCTCCACCATTTGGGGCCCTGGAATTGATTTTGAGTAGTTAGGCTTGGCAGCAATTACTTTTACCTACTGAGCCATCTTACCAATCCTCAAATGTCAAAGCTGGTCTCAGATTGGTGTCATCATGTGGGAGGAATTCTGAGTGCTTGTGAGAGACTCCAAGAAAACAAAAAGAGACAAAACTTGTGACCTTAGTTTCTTCAAGAAYGGAATTTTTCTGAGAATGTGCTTCATGCCACTCCCAGGTGTAGCAGATATGAGTGAGGTTACTTTCCATTATGAAATACAATTGGCTATTGTTATTTGTTTTTATGCCTCTATTGAAAAACATGTTTTTGTTTTTTTTTTGCCACATGTGGCTTGTCCTTGTGATCATATACTTTATTCTTGTGGTTCTTCTTAACCCTCAGAGTATAAACTGTCTGATGCTCTGAATAAAGTTGACTGTTGCATGAGACTTTAGTCCAGCTCATAGTCAGGCTCCATTCTTCCAGGTTCAAGCACCTTTAGAGCAATCAACATTTTATTTTCATGTATGACTGAGAAGGCATTCATCTTTTATGCTTGCATCATTTGTATAATTACATACACATTTAAATATTACATGTAGTAGCACCATTTTATATATTTATATGTAGCTTTCATTGAAAAAGATTCTCTTTTTAGTATTGAATTTCAGGAATGTGTGTGTATTAATTAATCAAGTGACTGTATATGTATGCATCTGTTTCTGGGTTATACTTTCACACTAATCTAAGAAAATCATACACTACATTAGTCACCACAACTTTATCATAAATCTTCATGTTCAACAATAGAAATCTGTTCTCCAGTATTTGTAGCTTCACATACATTTTTATATGTAAATCCATGTGGTTAATTTATTACCTTAAGGTTTTACTAGTTTGTATGTAATTTCAAAATTATGGCTAGATGTTGAAAATTTTATGCATAATTTAAAAAAGGGAGTTGGAGGAGACGGTTGTCAATAAATAAACCCTGCTTGGTAATGATGTTTTAATCATTTTATATGTTACTTAATTTAATTTGTTAAAATTTAGTTTAAGACTTATATCTGTATGTTTATACAGAATATTGACCTATAATTATTGTGTGAAGATAATGCTAACATAATATTAAATTACTCTTTTCCTCTGAGTTTGTATAAGAATAGTGTTACTTTAAAAATCTTTGAAAAAATATCTAGGATAGACGTTTAGAACTTTTGTTGAAAAGTTCTAAAGCATGGTTTAGTTTTTTTTAGTGGTGATAAGAAAGGTCAGATTTTTAAAATAATCTTCGTGTAAGTTTTGGTACATTGCACTTTTGTCAAATTTATTATCAGAAGAGTACTTACTATAGGATCTGTAGTATAACTTCCTTTTTATTTTGCTATTAATAATGACATTTTTCTCAATCTTGCTTGGGTATATCAACTTTGTAAATTTTTCAGTGAAAGGAACTGTAGCTTGTGTGGCTTTACTTGCAAGTTTTTTCTTTCTGCTTTAATTTTAGCTGACATTGATTTCTGGCTTTCTGCAAGACAGAAGCTTGAGTGCATCATATAAATATATGATTTTAAAAGTGATGTCACTGGGTCTTGTGTTTTTATTTTTAAATATTTATTTATTGAAACTATCTTGCTAAGTAACTCTGTTATTCCAGATGAATTTCAGAATTGCTCTTTCTAACTCTGTGAAGAACTGAGTTGGGATTTTGATGGGGATTGCATTGAATCTGTATATTGCTTTTGGCAAGATTGCCATTTTAACTATATTAATCCTGCCAACCCACGAGCATGGAAGATTTTTCCATTTTCTGAGGTCTTCTTCAATTTCCTTCTTCAGAGATCTGAAGTTTTTGTCATACAGATTTTTCACTTGTTTGGTTAGAGTCATACCAAGATACTTTATATTGTTTGTGGCTATTGTGAAGGGTGTCATCTCCCAAACTTGTTATTTAGACTAGGATGGCTTTGAACTCACAGAGATCTTTCTGATTCTGCCTTGAGTACAGAAATTAAAGTCATCTGCCACTACAGCTTGATTAAAATATGTTGAGGTTTTATTATTTTTATTTTATGTGTATGGATGTTTTGCTTGCATGAATGTCTGTGTACCTAATGTGTTTAGCACATGGACTGGACCTGGAGTTACACATGGTTATATGGGTGCTGGGAACTGAACCTAGGTCCTCTGAGAGAGCAAGCAGTGATCTTAACTGCATAGGCATCCTTCCAGGTCCCTTTTAATTTTAAAATTTATACATGTCTATAATGAAATATGTCTACCTCTCATTTTTTCTCTAACTCTACCTATTTACCTGTTTTCACCCTTCCAACTTTGTCTTTTCAAAACAATTTTCTTTTTGAGATGACTGCTTTTTCTTTAATTGCATATACATAAAACTGATATATGTAATGTTATATATATATATATATATATATACACACACACACACACACATATATATATTCCTTAATGTATAAACACAACTTATTACTTGTATGTTTCCAGGGCTGACCACTTGGTGGTGGATAACAATTTCAAAAATGCTCAATAAAATAATTGTAAACTCAGCAGAGAGACATTAGAAAGATTATCCTTGTTGACCAAGTTGGCTTTGTGTTAATTAGTAAGTACAATAATCAGCATTATTGATCTTACTGATAAAAATTACATGTCATCTTAGTAGATGCAGAAAAACCTTTGAAAAAATTCAACATGACTTCATGATAAAACCCCTAAAGTGCTGCACTAGGAGGCGCATACCTCAACATAGTAAATGCTATATATGGGAAGCCAGCAGCCAACATCATTGTAAGTGGAGAAGAACTTGCAATGTCCCCATTAATATCAGGAATGAGACAGAGCTGTACACTCCTTTCCAACAGTGTTTAAAGCACTAGTTGGAGCAATAAGGCAAGAGAAGGAAATTAAAGGGATATAAGTAGGAAAAGAAGTCAAATGATTCCTATTCTCAGATGACATATTATACATAAAAGATCCTAAAAATTCTATCAGAAAACAAGAAATGGTAAATGCAGCAACATGACAGGAAACAGACTCAACTTGCACAAATCAATTGCTTTTCTATACAACGCCAACAAATGTTAGGAAGAATATCATGTATATACTTCCATTCTTAATAGCCTCAAAGAAAATAACATTTTGTACTAAACCCACCCAACAAGATGACAGCCTGCTACAATGAAAACATTAAAGCTCTGGAGAAAGAAAGACACTTGACCATGGAAAAATATTGCTTATGGATTGGTAGAATTAATATTATGAAAAGACCATTTTTCCAAAAGCAATTTACAGATTCGTTACAATCCCAGTGAAAATTTCCATCTCATTTCTCACAGAAATAGAAAAAAAAAACTATCCTAAAATTAATATGGAACCACAAAAGACCCTGGTTAGCCCAAATGAACAATGGTTGATGGATCACCATTCCAGAGCTCAAGATATATTATGGAGCCATAATAAAAATGATGTGATACTCGTGAAAAACCAGAAAGCACTTCCTCTTCGACCAGGAGTGAGAGGTTGATATGCAAACAGTCATGCCTCAGCTACTCCCCATTTTCTGTCTCTTACACTCTTTCTCCCCCACCCCCCATCTTCTGTGATGTTTCCTGAGGGAAATGATTCATATAGATATTCCATCTATGGCCGAACATCCGCAATATTTGTGGGTTTGCACATTGGGTTTTTTGTCTTTTTTCTTAGGAGATTAGAGCCTGATATAGAGAAAAGGTGCTGTATTTTGTGTGCTGACTTCAAATCCCATGATCAAAATATGTTAGATCTAAGTATTTTGTTAGAGTCATTAGATAGGCTTTTGAGTAAAGGATAGGGCTAATCCAAGAATAGGGCTAATTGAAAAATTTTCCTGTACATTTTGGCTTATTGTTCTAGCTAAGAATTCAAGTGCTATATTGAACAAGAGTAGAGAAAGTACACATTCTGGATTTTAGAACTAATTCAGTTTTTATCCATTCTGTATAATGTTGGCTAAAGGTTTGACATATGTAGCCATTATCTCTCAATCTTTAAATTCCTCAGAGCTTTTCTTGTGAGATGTGTTGATTTTGTCAATGGTGGGTCCTTTACTTTTTATGCATTTTGAGCATATGATTTTTGTTCATGGTTTTATTTATGTTGTTAAATTAACTGATTTGTATATGGTGAACTGCTACGACTGCTTTCAAAACTGGTATGAAAGCAATTTGATCATGGTATATATAATCTCTTTAATGAGCTGTTGAATTAGCCGTGCACCTAACTTACTACCTGGTTTCCATAGGTGATATTGGCTTCGTAGAGTAAAACTTAGAAGCATTCACTTTTTATTTTGAAGAAGAATTTGAGGAGCCCTTGGTGTTCTTTAAATGTCTGATAGAATTCAGCAGTCTATCCACCCAGCCCTTGGCTTTCCTGTTTTTTCTTTTAAGATAAACTTCATTACTGTTTGAGTCTCATTGCTAAATATGTCTGTCTGTGCTGCTTTCATCCAGTTGATTTTGGTAGGTCATACATATCTAAAATTTTATGCATTTCTTCTAAGTTTTCCAATTTATTTGAGTATGTTTTAACACAGTCCTTAATGATGCCTGTGGTATCTTTTACAACTAAAATCTGTGATTTTATTGATTGATCCCATTGTGATCTCATCTCATACACCTCTTTCATCTCTGATTTTATTAATTTGGATCTTTTATATTGTTTTCAGTATAAAAGAGGCTTGTCTTTTTATTTTTAAAGAACCAACTTTGTCTTACCAATCCTTTATATTCTTGATATCTCCAATGACCTCTTGGTCATTCCAAAGGACATGGTTCASTGTATAGTGTTTTTTGCTTTTCTTGCTATTGATTTATAATTTGATTCCAATGTAATCAATAGAGTTGGTGTCATATTTTGGTCACTCACCACCTTATTTTTTTTTGATACAGGTCCTCTCACTAAACACTGAGCTGTCCTTTCTTTGAGACTGCTTGCCCAGCAATCTCCCCAACATCACCCTGCTTCTGTATGTCCTGGGCTTACAGATGTGCATGGCCATGCCTGGCTTTCAGGGGGTGCTAGGGAACCAACCAAGGTSATCACGCTTATGCAGCAAGCTCTTTGCCYGCTAATTACCTCCTTGCCTCTTTATTTAGTTGTGTCTAGGTGATCCATTGATGAGAGTAGATATTGATTGATCTATCTGAATCTGTCCAATAATATCTGATAGTGTTTATTTTATAAAATTGGGTACATCAACAGTCAGGGCATTATTCATATATTCTTGATGCATTGTTTTATTTACTAATAAGTAGTAACCTTATTTATTCCTGTGACTAACTTTGGCTTACAGTCTACTTTGTCTGATCAAGTGGTGCTACTCTTAATTGTTTTTAGATTCCATTTATTGGACTTTCATCTTCCAGTCTTTCATTTTCATCCTGTTTCTGTGTTTTGCCTATGAAATGCATTTCTCATGGACAAGAAATGACTGTATCTTACTTTAAATTTATTTGTCCAGTCYGACTGGAGAGTTAAGACTGTAATTGATATTGGTAAGTAAGTAGTCACTTTTTCTTTCGTCTTAGAGATTTGGTAATTTACTGTTAATAAATTTAATCTTTACATTTATTATTTATTTATCCTCCTCCTTATGTGATTCATTTGCTCCACGAACTCATG
>BDUI01011895.1:48179-60380 GCA_002335545.1 Apodemus speciosus
GGTTCCTCAGAAAACTGGGCACGATACTTCTGGAGGACCCAGCCATACCACTCCTGGGCATATACCCAGAAGATTCCCCAGCAATGCAATAAGGATACATGCTCCACTATGTTCATAGCAGCCTTATTCATAATTCTTATAATTGACATGTATCTTAGAGTTCCTATTGCCATGATTAAAAGCACCATGACCAAAAGCAACTTGGGGAGGAAAGAGTTCATTCACTGTACGTTCATCCCTGAAGGGATGATTAGGGCAGGAACCCTCAGCAGGAACCTGGAGGCCAACTGGAGGACTACTGCTAGCTGACTTGCTCCTCATGGCTTGTCTAGCCTGCCTTCTTATAGCACCCTGGCCCATCACCCTGGGGTGGGTGTTACTGCCCACRGTAAGCTGAGTCTCTCACACCAATCATCAATCAAGAACATGCCCTACAGGCCCACTYACAGACCAGTCTCAATGGAGGTTCTTCTTACCCGATGACTGTAGTCTGTGCCACATTAACAAAAAACTAACCAGTACAGTTTGATAAATAAAAAGCCTTGTCTGTGTGTGGGCAAATTCAATGAGGAGACAATGATTTTTAGCCTGCTTATAAATGGAATTAGAAGTAGAAAAATGATTTTCAGGGAAATGAATATGGAGAGATGAATATTAGACCCTGAACATGAAATCGATGTTAGCASATAGACATATAAGATAAGCRATACTAGTCAGAGTCTGCTGAGCCTRAAACGTAATTAGAAGAGTAGTTTAATTGATCCCCYAAATTGGTATTTTTCTCATGCACTTTAAAGACATTTGAGAATACCTTTGCATCTAATTTTAATCAAATTTCTGA
Organism: Apodemus speciosus; assembly: GCA_002335545.1. Lineage (NCBI taxonomy): Eukaryota > Metazoa > Chordata > Mammalia > Rodentia > Muridae > Apodemus > Apodemus speciosus. Next base: position 49,021 of record BDUI01011895.1, read on the forward strand.
CAATACCTCTGCATATAAACTAATCAAGTTCCACCTGAAATTTGATTAGGTAATTATACCCAAGAAACATCTCTGTGTCTATTTCCAATAGACCTTCCATGGGACCACACTCCCACATATTAATGCACCAGTTATTTTTCTAAAATCACAAGTAGTCAATGTAATGCTTCTGCTTAAAATCACACTGCAGTTCCCTGTAACCCACAGCAACGGATCTCAAGAACTTCGGAGGCACATTCTCAAACTGGCTCAATGTCGCCTTTCCAAACCCAAGCCGCCTGTCCTATGTAAACTGTTCTTCTGCTCTCTCATTTAATAAAAAACTCATCTTGTACCTCCTGATGCACAGGCTGTCTSAAACCTGTGTCATCAACAGCTTGTGGTTTCTGCCTAGCATACTCTTYCTCTGTCACCTCAGATTAGTCACCCCTGACTGTTCTCCTGGTAGAAGCTTAATTACAGAGATCATTGTTTTCTAATACAAACATTCAGTGCTGAAAATTTCTATGTAAGTACTATTTTAGTGGCATTATACAGATTGTTGAAATATTGTATTCTTACCCTTTTTAGCTCAGAACGCTCAAATTTTCTTTGATATTTTCTTCATTATCCATGGATTATTTATAAATACATATTTAAGTTTCTAAGATTTTCTTGTTACCTTTGCCATTGGTTTCTAGTTTCTACTCAGAAATCATATTTTGTAGGATTTCCATTCTTTAATATTAGAGCATTTGTTTCATGGTCTTGGTTAAATTTTCATGTATATGCTAATATATACTTTTAAAAATTGGTGGTGAATGTTTCTGTTCCTCTAAATCCTTCCAACTTTTCTACCAACTATAATATTTAGTCAGGAATGTGGAATGCTTCATTTATTTTGTTGTGTCATATTGACAAGTTAGCCATTTTATTATGTAAGGTGAAGGAGTCAAAAAACTATAGGATTTTGTTGTTGTTGTTGTTTAATTCAGTTGTCTCTCTATTATTGTAAATAAACTTTGTTTCCTCCTAACTAGACATATTCATTTRGGTGTTCTCTGTGACTTAATCCAAAATGAGTTAGATTTGTGTATTTGTGTGACAAAGGCACTGTAGCTTGTGAAGCCTAAAATACTTBGCTGCCTATTCTATGAGCAAAATGTGTTCCCTTTTCATCCTTTGTCTCTTCATCTCTTTGCTCTGGAGTATACTGTGGGCTTAATATACCTGGTTGATTTGTCWTTGCATTGTTTATTTTTGTGTATTTACTTATTTTTAAATTATGCAAGTCATTGTTCTTTAAATTAGATACTTATACGATAGAATTCAATTTGTGGCTTATATTTAGTTTCATAATTTCTTTCTTCATTTGTGAATTGAAACTTTTTGACTCTACTAAATTGTTTTTGTTTTTACATGTTTAAATATTTAGTATTGATTTTTTCTATTTGATTCTGCTTTATTTTATTCTGTATTTTGTGTGTTCTGTGGCTTTTGCCTAGGATGCCCTTAGTCTGTCACCACAGATTTGTCACCCCTAACTGTTGTTCTCATGGTAGATTCCCATACAACTGAACTTGTCTGGCTTCCCACTGAGGTTAGACAAGTCWGCCCTGTTGGGAAGCCAACAGAGGGCTGATATCCAAAATATATATAGGACTCAAGAAGTAAGACACCAAGAAACCAAATAACCCAATTTTAAAAAGGGGTACAGAGCTAAACAGAGATTCTCAATAGAGTAATCTCGAGTGGTCAAGAAGCATGTAAAGAAATGTTAGCATCCTTRGTCATTAGAGAAACGCAAATCAAAACAACCCTGAGATCCCATCTTACACCATCAGAATGGCTAAAATCAAAATGGATAAAGGGGAATTCTTCGTTGCTGGTTGACGGCAAACTTAAACAATCAGTTGGGAAAGCAATCTTGCAGTTTCTCAGAAAATTGGAAATAGTTTCACCTGAAGAYCCAGCTATACTGCTCCTGGGTAYATACTCCATCGTACCACAAGGGCACATGCTCCACTATGTTCATARCAGCTATAATTGTAATAGAAAAAACTGGAAACAACCCAGATGTCCCTCAACCGAAGAATGAGAACAGAAAATGTGGTTCTTTTACCCAATGGAATACCATTCAGAGATTAAAAACAAGGACACCATGAATTCTGCAGGCAAATGGATGGAATTTGAAGATATCTCAAGTGAGGTAACCCAGCCCCCCAAAGACATGCATGGTATATACTCACTGATAAGAGGATATTGACTGTAAAGTACAGTCATACTCCATGATATACTCCACAGACTTAAAGAAGCTAGACATGAAGAAGGCCCNCAAATCAAAACAACCCTGAGATCCCATCTTACACCATCAGAATGGCTAAAATCAAAATGGATAAAGGGGAATTCTTCGTTGCTGGTTGACGGCAAACTTAAACAATCAGTTGGGAAAGCAATCTTGCAGTTTCTCAGAAAATTGGAAATAGTTTCACCTGAAGACCCAGCTATACTGCTCCTGGGTATATACTCCATCGTACCACAAGGGCACATGCTCCACTATGTTCATAACAGCTATAATTGTAATAGAAAAAACTGGAAACAACCCAGATGTCCCTCAACCGAAGAATGAGAACAGAAAATGTGGTTCTTTTACCCAATGGAATACCATTCAGAGATTAAAAACAAGGACACCATGAATTCTGCAGGCAAATGGATGGAATTTGAAGATATCTCAAGTGAGGTAACCCAGCCCCCCAAAGACATGCATGGTATATACTCACTGATAAGAGGATATTGACTGTAAAGTACAGTCATACTCCATGATATACTCCACAGACTTAAAGAAGCTAGACATGAAGAAGGCCCKAGAGGATGCTTGACTCTCACTTAGAAYGGGGAATAGAATAACCATAGGAGGCAGATGGAGGGAGGGATGTGAGTGTAGAGGGGGTGGGGAGGGGCGTGGGGAGAGGCATGGGGAGGGTCAGGATCAGGTGTGGCGAGAAATAGGAGAGAGGGCCAGAGGGCCAGAAGAATAAACGGAAGTCTGCAGCTTAGCGGGTGGGGKKCTTCTGTAGGACATGCCTGAGACCTGGGATAGGGGAGGCTCCCAGGAGTCAATGTGGTTTACCCTAGCTGAGAAGCATACCAGTAGGGATGTGGAACCTGAAGAGCCACCTCCTATAGCCAGGTAGGATTCCCAGTGTAGGGATAAGGACACCAACCCACACACAAAGTTTTTGACCACAGTTTTGTCCTGTGTACAAGAAATGCAGGGAAAAAGCTGAAGCAGAGACCAAGGGAATGGCCAACCAATAACTGGTCTAACTTGAGACCTATCCTTGGGCAAGTACCAGTCCCTGACACTATTAATGGTATTCTGTTATGCTTGCAGACAGGAGCCTAGCATAACTGTCCTCTGAGAGGCTCCACCCAGCAGCTGATTGCGACAAATGTAGATACCCACAGCCAAACACTGGATGGAGCTTGGGGACTCTTATGGAAAAGTTGGGGGAAGGATTCAGGACCCTGAAGGAGATAGGAACTCCATAGGAAGACCAACAGAGTCAACTAACCTGGACCCTTGGGGTCCCTCGGAGACTGAGCCACCAACCAAAGAACTTATATGGGCTGGACCCAGGCCCCTGGAACACATGTAGCAGACATGCAGGTCAGTCTCCATGTGGGTCCGCAGTCAACCAGAGCGGAGACCGTCCCTAAAGCTATTGCCTGAYTGCAGCCTCTGTTCCAACAGTATTTTAAATTTTCACCTCAAACAGTAAACATTAAAGAATTCAAGAGAACACTGTTTTTCCCAAATATTTCCTATTTCTTTTGCTTTCTCTTCATATWTGYGTTTCCAATGTTTTGGTATCATTTCCCTTTGGYCTGAATAAATTCTTTCGCATTATTTTTCCTTTATTTGCAAGCATTGTCTTTTCTAGTTGTTTCTGTGTTCTATTTTCAGTGATAATTTCTGATGCATCTGGTTCTGTGTTTCTCAGAATTTTTTTGCTTCTGCTTAGTTTTGATGTCATCCATTGAATTTGTGAGATTTTCCTTTATTGTTTAATCAATTTAATTTTATTTAATTTCTGAAATTTGGATGACATAGTTAGATCTTGGTCTAGTCATAAAAATACCAGAAACTTCATTAATTATTATTTATTTAATATTTTCCTTCTTAATGTTTTCCTTTCTRGTATAAAGATTAAAACTTTTAATCAGTATACTTTTTTCTAGTATGACTTTTAGCATTAATCTACATTCTGCCATTGAGGCTACCCAGTAAATTTTAATTTTATTTCGAAGTCAGAATTTCATTGGATTTATCCCCCTCAGGTAGGTGTGGTGCGTATCGGGGGTGTTTTGAGGTGTGCAGAGGTCAGAGGTCAATGCTCAATCCATCTTGGTCATTGTCCATCTCATTTTGTGAGACAGGGTCCCTCGTTGATCCTGGAGATCACTGGTTTGGTAGTCAGTGAACTTCAGTGATCCATCCACCTGTCTTATCCCCCAAGTACTTGGGTTACACATACTCAACGATGTCATGGGCTCTGAGGTTTGGGGATAGAATTCAGGTCCTCAAGAGTGCGTGGCTGGAGTCATCTCCTCAGTTCCTGATTTTCTTTTTATATTACATTTCAGAGTAGGTACTTTCTACTATCCCATTGGTTTCAAGGATGGTTTGATTGCGTGCCTGAGTATGTTTCTAATMGTTGATTTATAGTTCTGAAAGTTTCAGTGTCTATGTCATCTCAGCCTTGGCTTTCTGTCCCCCATGCTTTGGTGTTTCCCTGGTTTTTCTTCTTTTCCTGAATATTTTTGGACTTTTCCTCACACATTTTGAGTACTGCTTGTGAGCCTCAGGTCTTGCTTCAGTTCTCTTGGGAGTGGTAACAATGTTGTTCGATAGGCCCTAACYCACTTAGCCTCAGGCCCCTGGGTCCAGCCCTGCCATGTGGGCTGTGGTTAAAATGTTGGGTCTATATGTAGTTTTGTAGTCCTTAGCATCCTTTTTGGTGCTATGTGGGAGCCAGTCTTTGACTCCGGCTTGAGTCTATCTGTTCAGTTTTCATAGTGATTCTCATGCTAATTATTACTATAGGAAAAGGGGGAGCATGAGTCACAGGTGGCATTACGGGATTGCTTTCTTGAGCTTTAACACAGTCAATATCTTCTAAGCTTTCAGTGTCCTTGGGGATCATCCTTTTGGTCATCTAGATAGGAAGAAAGACATTAGCTACCATCAGTTCTATGGCCTTATTCAACTACCCTGTACTGAGGGTCAGACTGAGCTGTCAATCGGGTGGACAAAGCAAATCAGCTCTCCTTCAGTAGAGCTCTTAAAGTGCCTGTGGCACTCCCGGCATATTGCACTGGCCCTGAGTATGGGGTGAGGCTCTTGTTTGAGTTTTGGTGGTTACTGTGCCCTCCTGGCATCCAGAACAAGAGGACAGTTGGCGTTTTCTTTCCTCCACGCTCCTTCCTGCATCCGCTATGATGGCAGCTGCTGGGCTTAAAAATGTTAGAACCTTTACCACCAGCTTAGTGATCTCTCAGATCCTCATCCTTTTCTGGACCCGCATACGACAGTTCACTTATTTATTGTCCGGTTCGCTCTGCCCAGAAGTGATGGACTCATGGGTGGTGGGTGTGGTCATGGCTGACTCACAACAGGGGTGCAAACTGTGATAGTATAACATATCTAGTGAGCCTAGGATGGCTGAGACTTTGTCTCTCGCCCTTCTTCCCTCCCCTTCTTTTCTTGCTCCTGTCCTTTATTCTTCTCTCCCTCCCTTTCCCCCTTTCCTTTCTCTTTTCTTTCTTGCCTGATGGAGAAGAATGTTGTTTTTGTTTCTAATTCTTTGAGCTCTTACCAAGACCCCATTCTTCTTTTCATGGTTGGCCTCTCTCTATTTAGCTACACCAGCTCCTCGTCATCATCTGTCACCATTCCTGATTATAATGTCCTCTGCTGTGGTCCAACACTATTCAGTCTTCAGTTAAAATCTGCTCTGTTTTGTGTGTGTGTGTGTGTGTGTGTGTGTGTGTGTGTCTACTAACCACTCTTCTCATACTTCTCTGATTTTTATGAAAAGCAACTTACTATTTTTTTTTTTGCCAGTGGAAGCACGTGGCTTTTTTCTTCTCATTTTCTTTGTGTTGTCGTTCTGTGCGTTGATGGACTGTGTACAGAGGTGGCAGTAAGATTGTCCTAGTGACTTAAAGACATATTGGAAGCCTAAGATCTTTGTTTTTCAAGCAAAAGTTTCTTTAATTGAAAATTTAAAAAATCCATGATTATGTTTTTTTCTACATTAAAAAATATTGTGATCCAGGAATTTAGAACCATAATAAAAATATTGGTTCAGCAGGTTTATAACCATGATTCGTATTGTTTAATAGTCTTGGTGCTTTGCTTAGTGATTTCCCACTATATCAAAGGTCAGAAGAAGGAATATTAGGGAATTCCTATCTATCTATATTTCTAGTCCTAGCACAGTTATGCTGAGTATTAATTGCTCTGATTTCACCATAATGTCTTATGGCTGAAATGATGCTTGCCTAGAACTTGGTACAGATCGGTGCACCAGAACAGGCCAGGAGGTGCTTTTTAACGTGACATCAAAAAGGAACAGATAGGTGCAGCAGGCAAGGGAAAGAAAGCAGGCACAGACCAGAGTAGGCAGGGGACCAGATGTCACCAGTGTTGTCTYCTACTTCCCCCAAGGCTAAGGAGAGCAGTGGGGACAGTTGCAGAAGAGAGTAGTGAAGGCTTGTTTACGGCTGCCCTGGGGCGGGGGCTTTGCTCCCGCAGCCTCTGTCTCACACAGCCAGTGCTTACCTTTTCAAAACCATCTGTCTGGGTGAATTTGTCTTCTACTTAGGGCTGTTCTGTAAACTAGTATTCCTCACTTGGTCTTAGCTCAAAGGCTGATACACAATAGATGACGGCATTCATGGCACAGTTTATATTAGAAAAATCTCATTAGCCTCAAATATTTAAGATGGATATTTTAACACCGCGTCAGAACCCAGCCACCCCCAACCACTTATTTCGATCCAGGACCCACCTATTCACCAAGTTTGCCAGGAGGACCTCAGATTCACAATGTAATCCATGCTGGTCTTGAATTTGTGATCCTCCTCCCTCAGTCTCTCAAACTCTCAGTCTGTGTTACCAAGACTAGAGAGTCATTTTTAAAGTTGGGAGTAATAATACATATTAATAGGAGCGTCAGATGTTTCTGAAGCTTATGAGGGGCTGTAGTTAGACAGCATTTTGAAAACACATATATGCTGTATTTTATTTTTTTGTATTCTTTTAGTAACAGGATGGAAATTGAGACAGTGATCTCAACAGAAATTCAGTTGTAGGAGAACAGAAATTCCTGAAGTTTCCCTTTACATACAAGGATACAAGGATAGAATTACTTAGAGTTGCTTTTATTGTTTGACTTTTTGAAACCAGAGTTCACCTGGCAAGTTCTGTTGAGACGCACACAGCCTGTGTGCATCCTGCCTGTCTGTCAAGCAGCCTACGGGAGATGCTAACCAGGTGTAGCATTCTCTCCCTTCTGATGAGTATGGTGCAGATCTGGGTGAGAAGAAGTCGTTTTTGCATTTCAGGTTTCCTCAAGTTGCTGGGATAGAATTTGGATTTGATCCAGATGCAGAACCAGGCCATCGAGTCATAAGAGACACTGTGAAAGTTCAAGGACAGTACTTACAGAAAAAGAAAGCCTATCTCCTGGCCATTAAGGAGTACATTGCAAATGTAAGAACACTTACTTTTGAAATGTTTTAAGAAAACTGATTGTTTGGTGCTAATAAACATTCTTATGCCCACACACATTTAAGTTTCTTGTCATGAATTTAGACATTTAGAAAATAATAAATGTTTCCATTGCATTTTTATGATTCATGAATTGAATAAAATTTATCTCTCAGTATACAAGCACAATTACACTGGTTAGTATTATCATATTTAAAAATACAGGCCCTCTAAAATCCATGCATATCAATTCTGTTCCCCAAATGGCTAGCAAATATAGCCATAATTGTATAGCCAAAGGTGCTAAACTGGATTGCTAAATTCAAATTTAGTGATAAATAGTCCTAAAACAATTAGTATTTCTATTTTAGATATATTTTAATTATTTATATATTACTCTGTTACTTAGAATGAAATGTAGATGATTAAGTTTTAAGGACTTTACATATGAGTTTGGTGTGTTTGCCTCCATTTGATCTGGAGTACGGAGTGTGAGGAACTTTCTAAGATGCATTGATTGTGTGTTGTAATTCTGAGAGCCCTTAAGTAAGTTTCAGATTAGAGCGGACAGTGGTGGCACAAGTCATCAATTCTAGCACTTAGGAAGCAGAAGCAGGTAGATCTCAGAGTTCRAGGCCAGCCTGGTCTACAGAGTGAGTTCCAGGACCACCAGGGCTACACAGAGAAACCCTGTCTTGAAAAACCATATACACTGAAAAATTTTCTGATTAGATTCTTCAATATCATTCTAATGGCCCTCTTTGTTAATGTTACTTCACAACCACTTTTGGAGACTATAGGGGACTTTTTCCCATGGCTGTTAAACAACTGAGTTGCTACAACAGTCACAGCCACCATGTTATTTAAAGTATATTAACTCAGGTTTAAGAAAATGTCATCATGTGCAAAGGTAAGGAATTACTTTCAACACTGGGATACATTTAAAATCTGTATCTGCTATATTTATTCCTCCTGGCTTGGAACCTGAGTTCTGTCTTGGCATTTCAGGGGAAGGATGGCTACAGTATGTTTAGAAGTTGCCCTCGGATGTTTGACCCCGAGACGGCTCAGGTGCTGTCAACAGTCGTCATGAATCACTTTGAATCAATAAAAATTCTGCAAGGAAAGAAGAAGTGTCTTTCAGGCCACCGGATGAGTTTGATCACAACAACAAACAAATCGCCATCCCTCACAGGTGACAGGACAGTCTCATTTCATGTGCTGCTGCTTGAGTAAATGTTTCTTAGATTCTGGTCATTAGGTGGGCATCCTGGTGTCTGAGGACATGTGGAGAGAATAAAAATGAGCTCGTATTTTCCAGGGTGAAATGACAGATACAAGGGAGTGTAGTCACAGGGACCTCACAGGCATCCAGAGCCATGGAGAACAGAGATGGTCTAGAGAATTGTCTCCTTTTCAGGCTCTTCTGCTCACAATCTTCAACTACTTTTTCAACATTTACCTTCTAATCCAGACAAAAAAATTATAACCTGCCAAATTAGCTTACTTCTGTCTAATTAAACATTTTGTCTTGTCCTACTTGATAGATGCTGTGCCTTGGCATACAGGTCCCCACTTACTGAGTTTAGAATCTTAATTCCTTTTCTAAGGTCACTTCAACAACAATTCAAGACAAATCTTATCAAATCATAATTAGTTTTATAATTGGCTGATTCTTTGATAAATAATTATATTCCTAAATATACCCAAGTTCTGGAAGTTATAATTATACCTTTTGGAAGTAAAATGAATTATCTTCCCCCCCCTTTTTTTTAACAACAAAAGAGTTCTTTTAATATACCAGCCATACGTTTTGTCTAATTATTTTTCAAAAATGTAAAATGGAAGAAAAATGACAGCTGTCACATATGATCACCACTAACTAGACTCAGCAGGCTGTAAAACCCACCCGCCCACCCACTATGTATTTAACAATAATTTAAAAAGTATGATGTATTTTAGAGGGGATAGTGGGATGGGATCTCCTGCCATGGAAAGAGAGATAGAAATGATGTAAATATAGTACTCATGTACAAAATTCTAAAAAAACTTAAAAATATAATTATCAAGTAAATCCATTTGAGATATATATAGCAATACTTTAAAGGTTTAAAAAATTGACATACAATTCTATCATGTGTATCATGTGATATTTCCATAAGTGCATACATTGTATAATGTTCAAATAGAGGTAAGCCTATTTACTCAAGTATTTATTAAGTATAAAATATTTTAAAGTCAAAATGAATTGACACATTTTTGTTTATAAATATCATAACATGTTTAATGTACTTTTATTCATAGATGAATTCTGACCGTGACAATGGGAAACAAAATTTCACTACTGTTTATAAATTTCAATTCATGTGTTCTAATAAAGCTTTAGTTATGACTTTAAAATATCTATTTGGAGAACATGCATATTTTAACTGATCTATTGCATTTTTAGCCTTTGAGGAAGAAACAGATGAACCATCAGGAGTAATTGCAGTGCCTGGCATAGAAGGAAGAATCTTCCATACTTCTCCAGACATGAAAGAACATTTGTACCAACTTAGAACTGCAAGGCAGCAAGGCCTGAGAACATTTTCCACCATCAGTGACGATGCGCATGAGAATTCTGATTCCGACTAACTGTAATGGAGTTAGTGTGTTTTGTTGGTGCTCAAATGAATCGGACCAATTTTAGCAGTGGTAGGCACAGTAACAGAATCCTGATTGCTTGTGTCATTCTAGAATTGATGATAATTCTAGGGATATTGCTCTAAATTTTTTTGTTGTTGTTTAAATTTTATCAAGTCTTGTAACTTTTGACTTTTCATTGTGTTGGGCCATAATCACAAACATTTGTGATTAAAGTGTAAACAGTATAGTGTTTATTATTAAATGAAATTCATGCTCAACTCTTCACGGTATTTATTTGTATAGTAACCCTTTTTCTCTTAGTATTGCTTATTTTTTGGTCCAAATGAATTAGTGAATACATATGTATGTATCCTCTCAGTATTGGTTAATTTTAACTCTTTTGACCTTGTTGGAATTCTGTGATACAGCACCTGAACATATCTTCTTGATAATGCACTGAACTTTCATATTAATGACTCAAAGCGTGGGCTTTATTCAATGTACTTGCTCTTGTTGTTCCTACTGAAACATTCTTTCTTACCACAGTGAAATGTATAGTATGGTATTTAAAATAGACTTAAAAATTAGCTAAAACCAGACTGGACMAAATTCACAATTGGCTTGTTATTGATTAACTAATTGGTGATACTTCCTAAATTTACCTATTCTTTGACAGTTTTTTAAAATTATGTTTGTAAGTAAAAAGTTCCAATCTCTAAGTCTTCTGTCATTTTCTCAGTTAAGAGCTATGCATCTAGGGCAAAAATCACTTCTGTTCTTAGAAGACCATGTGTGCTTTCCTTGAGTTTGTGGGAAGTAAAAGGAATATTCAGTTGGTGTTTATATTAGTGCTCGGTGGTGGTCACAGACGCTGAGCACAGTAACGCGGCTAAGGCCGGGGACGTTTCCAGCACAGGAGGAGCTGGAGCCCAGCGTGCATCTCCCAGCTCGTTCTGCTTCGCCGTGGGCTCACTAGGCT
>BDUI01011897.1:39467-50704 GCA_002335545.1 Apodemus speciosus
CGTAGACCATGTGTAAAGAGACACCTTTGCTTCTGGAACAGGCTCTACCAGAGGAAAGGTTTTGAGATAAGTATAGGTATATCTGGGCTGGAGAGATGGCTCAGTGGTTAGAGCGCTGGTTGCTCTTCCAGAGGTCCTGAGTACAAATCCCAGCAACCACATGGTGGCTCACAACCATCTGTAATGGGATCTGATGCCAGGGTTGGGGATTTAGCTCAGTGGTAGAGCACTTGTCTAGCAAACGCAAGGCCCTGGGTTCGGTCCTCAGCTCTGAAAAAAGAGAGAGAGAGAAAGAAAGATCTGATGCTCTCTTCTGGTGTGTCTAAAGATAGGTACTTATATATAATAAATCTTTTAAAAGGAAAAAGTATAGGTAAATCTAATGTCTGTAAGTAGGAAACTTTAAAAACTTTTAAATGGTTTTAAAAGGGATTTTTTTAAGAAAATAAACCACTCTTGAAAGATAGTACAAGATAGAATTACATAAATCAGTTTCTTTCTTTGATTAAGAGTTTTTAAGACCAAGAAGTAAAATTTAAATGTTATAATAAGTTGTAATCAGTAAATCCACAGTTCTACCTTCAGTTCTATCAAAAATGTGTTCCCGAGTTGGACATGGTGGGTGGCGCACACCTTTAATCCCACAACTCAGGAGGCAGAAGCAGGCAGATCTCTGTGAGCTCCAGACCATCCTGTTGTACAGAGTAAAGTCCAGGACAGCCACAGCTACACAGAAAAACCTGGTCTGTAAAACCAAACAAACAAAGAGAAGGGGTTCCCTTCTTACCACCTTGACCCTCATGCCAGCCAAAACCAGCCAGCGTTGTTGGAATCACCCCAGTGGGTGTCCTGCTTGTCTTCCCCCTGCCCTCGCTGCTGCCCTCCACAGAGATGCCAGACAGTCTTAAAATGGGAAGCTGATTGGGTCGCTGTTCTTGAAGCTTCCACTGTATCGTTTCCCAGTTAAAGTCTGAGCCATTCCAGTGGCCTGCTGGCCTTCACACGGTCTGTCCTCTCGTGAGCCATTCCAGTGGCCTGCTGGCCTTCACACGGTCTGTCCTCTCGTGAGCCATTCCAGTGGCCTGCTGGCCTTCACACGGACTGTCCTCTCGTGAGCCATTCCAGTGGCCTGCTGGCCCTCACGTGCCTGTCCTCTCCTGTCTTCTTACTTCGCTCCTGCTTCTCGCACCACCGGCTCTGTCGCATCAGTCTTTGGAACACTCTGAGCGCTCTGAAACCCACGCCGACAGCTCTTGTTCTTCCTTCATCTAATCGCTGGCCATGTTCCCAAGGCRGCGTCTTTCACATCCCCCATGTCATCCTTCAAATGTCACTCTAGCGTAGCCTTTCTAAAATTTGGTTCCCAGCATACACATGTCTAAATATTTTGTTACATATTTACCCTCAGGACCGGGCAGGCAGCATCGTCTTGAAGGTGCTGATCTCTTTTAAAGCTAATGATATTGAAAAGGCTGTTCAGTCTCTGGACAAAAATGGTGTGGACCTCCTAATGAAGTATATTTATAAAGGCTTTGAGAGCCCATCTGACAACAGCAGTGCTATGTTGCTACAGTGGCATGAAAAGGTAAGTCACAACTTATAGATCCCTGTAACTGGCTCCTTTAAAACGGAGAATAATACCTCTGTCACCTGAAAAACGACTTGATTGTATATCTTTATTAAAATGAAAGTGTACATTTGCTTACCAGCYTTGATCCTAAAAGATTCCCTGCACTGCATATTTATTTGCATATATTTAGTGCGTAAGTGATTCTGTACTTAAAATTACATTAATCAAAGGATAGAAATAACCCAAGATGAAGAATTAATATGTGGTACCTACGAACAGGGGATGTTACTCATCTGTGGAAGGGAATGGAGTTTTGTACATTCTACAATACAGGTGAACCAGACACTGCACTGACAGAAGTAAACCAGACACAGAAGAAGTACTGATATCCCTACTCATGTGAGATMATCTGAAATAGGCAAGCTCAGAGGGATAGAAGCTACGAGAAATGCCAAGGATCATGGAGAAGGAGTGCTAGCCTGGCATTCTTGATCTCCAGCACTGTAGTGTTGTATTTCAAAATTTGTTATTGGCCATGTATGGTAGAGTGCCTCTCTAGAGAGAAGTATCCCAGGCCAGCCTGGTCTACATAATGAATTATATGCTATATTGAGAGGCTGGGTCTCAGGGAGGGAGAGAAAAGGAAATTATTTTTAGTTCTGTATAAGAATTTAGTAGAAGGGTGAACCAGGTGACTCAGTTGGGTAGAATTTCCTGCCAGCAAACCTGACAGTCTCTGGGACCCACATGATGGACAGAAAGAACCGACTACCTACGCGTGTGCACGTGCGGGCACGCACAGATTCCCATACAGTGTACCCTCATGTGTGCACACAAACAAGTGTAGTTGTTTTTAAGTAACCTTTCATGCCTAGCTCTTGTACTGATAAAATGTAAACACTAACRTAGCCACATCTCTCCATAAAAGTGCTGGGACTCCAGGTGCGAACCATTCAGTTTGCCTCTGACTTTTTTTGCGGGTTGTGAGGACTGAACTCTGCGTCAGCACTTTTAATGTGCTGAGCCATCTCCTGCCCCTGAAAGTCAGTTCTACTCTTGAGTCGGAGTGAAAACGTGTGTAAGATAAAACTAAAAGGAAAACTTGTTGTTGAGCCTTAGATCTTGCATACACTACCAAAGAGCTAGTATTTACGAAAGCGTTCCTTGCAGTATTCCAGTGTAGTGCCCGTCCTAGGTAAAGTGGCCCCTTTCGCTGAACGGAGCCTGYGGAGTTCGTATGGTCATCTTATTTTGGACAGTTTGCAGGCTCTACCCTTGTTTACATTTCATTTATTCCTCACTAGCTCTGTGACATACGTACATGTTTTCTTTTCTTTCTTTCTTTCCTTTTTTTTTTCTTTCTTTTCTTTTTTGCCGAGGGGGTTAGTTTTTCAAGGGGTCTCTGTGTAATCTTGGCTGTCCTGGAATTCACTCTGTAGACCAGGCTTGGCCTTGACCTCAGAGCCATCTGCCTCTGTCTCCTGGGGTGCGGGATTAAAGGTGTGCACCACCACCCAGATTCAGTACTAGAAGGAGACACTCACATCAGTGAGGACAGAAGCACGTGTGTTGTCTGGTTTTTCCAGATCTCCCTGGGCTTGACTTTCTGAGTCCTCCTCAAGTGCATGTGCCAGAAGGTCTCTGATACACCCTTTGCAGCATCTTAGGACAGCTGCTATAGTGTCCTAACTGGGCCGCACCATTCTGTTTTCTTCCCACCTGCTGGAATGCGATCTAAAATCCAGAGGTATCTTGTCATTCATTGATGACCCATTTCACTCTGCCTCAGGCTTTAGCAGTTCCAGCCTTCCCGGAGTCCACCCCACCCTCACACCTCCATACTGGTTTCTGGTATCCGGCTGTCAGCTTCCCTGACATTTCTTGCTGTCGAGCTGGCCATATGCCCTTTCTCTGCTTTTGTAGCACTCTAAGTCACAGCACTTCATGCACAATACTGAAATGTTCTTGTTTAATTGTCTTACAGTTGACCAAATAAGTACACCAAAATTTCCAACTGCTTTTATTTAATCATGATTCCCAGGTATTCAAGTCAGATATTGCAAGTTAGAGGTCAGCTCTTAGCTCTTAAGTAATAACTTCCTACCACAGGGGGGAAATCTGCAAACTAAGTGGTCCCAGTCTCGGGTTCTTCCCAGCCTCAGTAATGGTGGGGATGGAGAATGTCCTGATATTTGAACATGTTTTAGTTTTAGTCAGAAACATTGTGCTACACACATGTTAAACATTATTTAGACAGGTGTACTAGAACAGTGACTAGTATCAATTTGGAAGCAAGTTCACAAGGRTAGGAACCCTGAGAGGGTGGCCTTYGGTTTTTAAGTCCTGGTAATAAGATTGTCATTAGTCTCCTGCMGAGATGGCCTGGGGCATAGTAGATGCTCTGGAAGCACATCCCAAGTCGCTGGGGTCCGAGGCTTGCCTAATCTTAGCTTCCCTTTGGACCTGTTCTGTGTATTTGGTTTGTTCTAGGCACTTGCTGCTGGGGGAGTAGGATCCATCGTTCGTGTTTTGACTGCAAGAAAAACCGTGTAGTCCAGCTGGAACTGGACATCGTTCGCAGGAGTGGGAGTTGCTGGTACAAAGACCAAAACAACCAAATGGCCCCGCTGCCCTGTGGGTGGCATCTGTTTCTCTCAGCTTTGCCTTCTTGCTTCCTTTTTCATATCTATAAAAAAGAAGACTACATATCCGTTTCCTTTAATGAAAACTGAAATAATGTGGAGAAAATTTTGTCTCAGTGGAGGTGTTTGATCCTTTCATAACCATGTCAATAATATGTATCCCATTCTGTAATTTATATTCAAGTTTGATTGTGTAATTTCTAACTCTGTTGACTGGTTTAAGGGTTTTACTTTTAACCAATACTGAGAGATGTGATCAAAGTTGAGGCCAGTTTCCTAACTCAGTGCTGGTCAGGAAGTGATCTTTATTTTTAAAATTGAGAGACTGGCAGCTATTAACATTGCAAAACTGGACCACACTTCCCTTATTTAAGCAAAATGTGTTTCCAGAGCAAGTAGTGGGTGAGCCCCACTGCCAGTTTCCAGCTTTCTTTCCGCTTGCCTCCAGATGATGCTATGACTGTAAGTGTGCTACTTTCTGTCAGCATCCAATTATCATGGCCRCTCAATCTCTTTGTGGTGACCCAGGGTCCAGAGCAAGGAGTCTTGCTCTATATAAATGTATTTACACAATATAATCGCCTCTTTGGCACAAACATCCCATTTCCTTATGATAACAAGGCTGCCTGGGGAAACTGCCTCGTCAGAGAGAGGACTCCAGCAGCCTCTGAATGAAATAAGGTAGCTGCCTTAGACAGTCACACAAGTACTCACTGTAACATTTCACGTGCCCGATGATGTCGTCAGTGTTCTTCAGGTGATGGGGATCTCAGAAAATTTGGTTCTGATCCAAATACATAGTCTGTGTTTCAGCTCAGTATTTTTTAAGAAAGAAAAATGCCACACAGTAAAAGAAAAAAGTGTTTACTTTRTTGAACAAACCAAATTGGTTATCAAAAAATGACCGGTGCTTGTAAAAAGTCATTATTACCAAGTAGTTCCGAAACCAACCACCTGGATGTGTGTGGCCCGGAGGGAATCAGCCTGGTTGTCTTTCCCTAAGATGCCAATTCCAGAGTCGCTGACTGAGGCGAGAACCAGCGCAGAATCTCTATAAACTGCTGTTTTTGATACCTGCTTTTTTGTTTTGTTCTGTTTTGTAAGATTATGATAAACTTCAGAAAATAAAATGTCAGTGTTGAATAATTTTTTTCTTAATTGACTATTTGTAAATCTCCAGTTAGTTAGAGGGAAGGGCGTTCCCTTCTGCTGCCTGCAGGGCGGATGTATAAAGCCACTCGATGGGGGCAGGTGGAGAGAAGAGGCACTAATGATGTCAGCACGGAGGCCTTTGTGTGACTCTAACCCTCTCGGTCCCAGCAGGACGTACCAGTGACCTAGAGGACCAAATTCTTGTAGCTGTCAGACACTCCCAGCTACCCAGCTCTGCCTTGTTAGACCTCAGACCTGTTTCTCATGCCTTGTCTGCTACTGACCGCTCTTCAACTGCACCTGACTGATTTCCTGCTTTACTCGGGCTAGGACTGTGACTTAAGTGACACTAAGGACTTCCTATTGGAAGTCATCAAGCAGGTATAGCACAATCACCTTAGAAGCGAGAGGGAGCATGCTTCTACTGTTTCTGTGACCTAAAGTCCTGGGACAAATGCTGTATCCACATTTTAGATTCACGGGAATGGATACAGTAAAATCTGTCAGCCTGTGGGCTCTGCTAAGTGGATAGTGAAAATGGACAAGCAGTGCGGCACAGGAACTGAATCAGGGTGGGTGCCTGCTGGAGACAGTGGGTGCAACAAGTGTGTCTGTCTAGGACGTGGTGACTAACAGACCACCCRAGGTACTTTGGCACACAAGTGCTTCTTCACTGGCCATGCAGGAGCAAGTGTATGTGGACCCTGTGGTCAGTGTCAGGCCTTTCAGGTGCATTTCCACCTTGTTTTTGAGACTCACTGAACCTGGAGCTTACCAGTGCGGCGACTTGACCRACTGGCCAGCAAGCCGCTGGGGGTCCTCCTGAGGCCTCCCCAGTGCTGAGATTACAGACACCACCATGTCTGACTTGGGGTCTAGCTGGCTGAATTTAGGTCCGGCTTGTCTCAGCAGACCCTTTGCCTTCAGCCATCTTCCAGCTCCACAGAAGCAGATCTCTACCTGTTTCTCTTCTCCTTTCATCTCAGTGCTTAGGTTTGATTTGGTTCGACCCTGTTCTATATAGAGAAATGATCTCAATGTTTAGTCCAGACTGGCCTCAAACAGTAGTAGTCCTTCCTCAGCCTCCGCCTGGGATTAAAGGTGCGTGCACCACACCAGGCTTGTTTTCAGAGGGCAGGGGGGAGCAGTTGGAAATCTCAATTCTTAAGACTGAGGCAGGCAGATCATGAGCCTGTCTGTGCTAGCTAACAAGAACCTGTCTTAGAAAATCAAGGGCTGACAGCGTAGCCCAGTGGTAGAAGCTAGCCTGTGCAGGGTCCTCATCTCAATTCCCCACACAGCAATAATGGAAWCACAGCAAATGCACTTGTCTTTTAATTCCTGGGTAGCAGCACCATTTAGGAAATGGTAAGTATCCTGATGACCAGGAAATGCACTGGCGCACAGGTTAAAAACTCTTTAAGTGCCGGGCGTTGGTGGCGCACGCCTTTAATCCCAGCACTCGGGAGGCAGAGGCAGGCGGATTTCTGAGTTCGAGGCCAGCTTGGTSTACAGAGTGAGTTCCAGGACAGCCGGAACTACACAGAGAAACCCTGTCTCGAAAAAYGAAAAAACCAAAAAAACAAAACAAAAAACTCTTTAAGTACAGATTAGTCCCGCAGGGCTGTGCCAGAGGGGTGGGATTTGGGTCTTGTTGCTTTCACCTGCATTGAGAAGTCAGCCTTGGGTAACTGAAAATCCATGTCTGCGATATAGCAGGTGACTGAATGCAGTTAGCGTTGGGTAAACAGCAAAAACAGCCATAGTCAAAAGCCAGTGAGTCAGTTAAGTCCACCACGCAGTCTTACAAGGATGGGCAGGGGGAGGGAGACCAAGTGATGTAAACAGAAGAATGAACAGAAGACAACTCACTCTTGTGGCCTAAGGAGTCTCCTAGGATTCAAGGTGGCAAGGAAATTACAGAGGCTGGCTTGGGGTTTGGTTTTAACCAAATGAATACTCGGTCTTTTATTCTTGTGTCTTTTACATCAGTAAGAAAGAATGGGGGAAATTAAGCATCTTAAATTAGCAATAAAGGCTCTTTACCATAGGTGCCTCTAGCGGCTGGAGAGCGGGCTCAGTGGCTGGGTGCGTCCTGCAGTCCTGAGGCCTGGAGTTTGGATCGAAGCACCCGGGAGCAAGTCTGAAGCCCGCAAACCCCCTGCAGCTCCAGCTCCAGGGCAGTCAGTGGTCCACATGCACGGTGTTATGACACACATAGAAATGCGCATGCGAGTAAAAACACAAATGAATACATCCTTTGGGTGGTGGTTACTCCTTATTGATCTTCTTAAATGGTCTCCTATTCTGTCTCCTATTGTTGCCTTTTTACCAAGATGCTAGTAGTCCAACATTCATCCATGTAGCCCAGAGTTAACACTGACTTGCCAACTCTCTAAAATACAGCAGGCAACTGAAGACATCCTTGGTTTGTGATGGTGCGGCTTAATTTTCTAAGCCAGAATCTCAGTGACAGGGACTTAAAAAGAATATCTCACCCCTTCCTGGGAACTCACCTCCAGACCGGAAGCTCGGAAACTGTCAGTGGCTGACAGCAGAGCACCCTACATCTGCATCACTGCAGCTTGGGCTGCATGGGCAAGAGCTGTTTCCAGAAGTGAGGACTGGGCTTTCCTCTAGAATCCCCAAACCCGGGTCCTTGGATACTTGAGAGATCATGCCTGGAGCCTTTTATGAACAAAAGCTGACATATGAGAAGCCAGAAGAAGGGTTTGAAAGGATCTACAACAATGAGTGGCCTGCTCAGCACTAAGCCCAGCCGTTTTCTCTCGGCATGACTCTAGTCTAGAAAAAGAGTATGCCACATAGCTGCCACCACCACCACCACCACCACCCCACCCAAAATCACCAAAGAAAACCACAGACTCAGCCACTTTCCCTAGTGGAGTTACAGGCATCTTCTGCCTCTAACCCAGTTAATAGTCACCCGTAGTATTCTGTTTGCACAGATGATGTATTTTAACCAATGAACTGCTATTTCAGTGTTGTTACAGTTCCACTTAGCAAGAACCAGGGCAGCAGTCTTATGCTACATTAGGCAAACTCAAGAAATTACTGATCATAACTAGAATTTGGTAATTTTACACTTCTTACAGGCAAAATACCAAAAAGCCCCAAAATGATCAAGAATGGAAGAGATACACTAAGCCCGAAGTTAAACCAGTACCTTTTAACGTTTACAAAAGTGTTCTCTTCCTGGGCCTCAGATTCCCATGTCCCGCCTCACCTCAGCTCTGCATTCCTGGGAGGACTCCAGGTCAGCCATCTGTGTGCACTCTGGTAGGTTCCTCCTGTCCCTCAAGCAGGGGCAGCCTGGGAGCCTCCAGGGCCAGTGTGTTCTGCCTGTAGGTGGCGCTGCTTCCCACTGCTGACCCAGGGTCCGGCTCCTAGACCAGCGCCCCCGCAAGTTTATTATAGGGAACACAAACTCTCTGTGTACCTCACCTCACTCTAGAACATTTCCTTACGTTCCACACAGCATGAAAACAGGCATGGCACTCCTGTCCAGCTTTCTAAGAAGTCCCTGACCTTCCAGCTCTGTTTAGTTCATGCCCTGAGGTGACCGCCCTTGGAACTTTCTAGCGACTCTTGTGACACTGCTAAAGTCACAGTATCTGTATCACCTTTCCTGGACAGACTTAGCTTTTTTCTAAAGGTGCCAGCCCAACGCCATAAGTGARGCTGACTGGCATGCTCYGTCTTGTTTCTCTCAAAATCAGATCAAGAGTTTCTAAACTGATGCAGAGCTAAGTAAAGGTCAGTGTCTTTTGTATCAAATAATCCTGCCATTTCCCTTTTGACTCATTTGTTTTCAAAGAAGGAGTTTGTTCATATAGTAGTAATTTCCCCACTTACCCTAGTAGTCCTCTTGACAAAGAGTGTAATTTTTTTGATGTGCATTGACTGGTGTCTTGCCTGCAATGTATGCNCACACACACACACACACACACACACACACACACACACACGTATGTGGGGAAGGCAGAGGTCGACTTCAGATGTCCTCTTCCAGGCTTCCTGTTTTATTGTTTGATCAGAGTTTCTCACTGACCCTGGAACCGATGTTTTCGTTAGATCTCCCCGCACTCATCACAGGCATGCCACAGCTTTACCACTGAGCCTTCTCCACAGCCTGAGGATTCTCAAACCTGAGCTTTTAAAGTCACCTCTTTCTCCACATAAGCGCCTCGAAGGCTTTCTCACTGCTCTTAAATTAAACTACATGTTCATCGCTGTGACTTAGGGTACCATGTCACATCTCTGTCCTGACCTTATTGCGCATGCTTGATCTCTGAGCCCAGCCCCAGTGGCTTTCCCTCTGACTGCCCCCCACCCCACCCCAGTCCACTTCAGCCCTTCCCTCTCCCTACCTATTCACCTATTCACATTACTAAGTCCTTATTCCGCATACTTCCTCAGGAAAACCATTTCCATCCCCACCCGACATGAATGAGTGCCCCATGTAGCCTTAAAGAGCAGTAGCCCTTGTGTAGCGCTGGCATTATGACAATCTACCTCCATTTGTATGGTTAGTTGGTCATTGAAACCCTGTACTGCTTCATGAAAATGGCACTGTATTTTTGCTCACTCTAGCTCACCCACGCCTACCACTCAATGCTAATYATCTTCTACCAGGCAAGGTTGCCAAATCCAGTGACTACATAGCAAGTATGCTATGTAAGTGGATATTGAAAATAAAAATAATGTTACCTACCACCATGTAACAAGTCACTCTAAAACCCAATAGCTTACAATAATAATGGCTTCCTCTGACAGTTTTGTGGGTCAGGAATGTGGTAGTGGCTTCCTGAGTATGTCTTACTTTGAGTTCCTCTTAGCTTGTAGTTGGGTGGCAGTGTGGGCCACACCCAGAAGTCCGACTGGAGGCTGGACAGCTCTCCCACAGGGACTCCCTCCCRTGGCTGGCAGGAGTGGGCCCCTCCACAGGCCTGCCTGATTGTCCTCACAAGGAGACTGCTGGCTTCCAGCAGCACAAGACAGTAGATGCAGTGCCATTATGACMCAACGTTAAAAGTCACGKGTCGTCAAGTCCACAGTTCTCATTGGTCGCCTTGGTCAACACTGATTCCTTGTGGGCAAGGATTACAGGAGAGTGTAAATCTGGGAGATAGAGATGCTTGGGACCATCTTGGAGATTGGCTGCCACCGATATCTCTGTTCAGCACTTCCATACTAAGACCCCTCATATACAAGACGTGTACACAGGAAGGTACAGCGTTAGTCCATGGGTCCTCACTACCTTCCTGGAAGGCTTAGTTCCCAACTTTAACCTCAGGCAACGAAAATCCTGAAGTGACCTTCCCATACAGAGAGCATGAATTTTTAATGACTAAGTTATTATGCCTCAGAGTTCAGTCAGCCACACACAAGTATATGTTTTCCCACTTATCGCCTATCCAATAAAACACACACGCACAAAGTTGGAGAAGTGGGAGGGAGGAATGCAGAAAGGGAGGGAGGGATGGAAGGAGGGAGAGAGGGAGAGAGAGAGAGAAGGAATTTGCGTTTTAGGAGGTTTGGGATAACGTTTGTTTTCTCTAGTTCCCAGGAGTCAGAGGTTTGGTCCAGCTTAGCTGAATCCTCTGACTAAGGGATTCTTGGGGCCACAGATCCAGAATCGATATAGGAACTGCCTTTTCTCAAGATCTGCAGTGGCAGCTCCACCTGTCTACAGGTTGCCACACTGAGGACTTGGTTCGGTTCCTTTTGGCAGTGACCGTCACTGTCCCCTGGGCCCCACAGACCTCTCAGCAGTGAAGCTCCCAGCATGGCATCTGGCTTCATCCAAGAGAGCAAGTGAGAGAAAGCTAAGTGGAAGCCAAGTGTGGGCT
>BDUI01011898.1:13578-26648 GCA_002335545.1 Apodemus speciosus
GGGTCCCCTTGCTTCTAGGGTTCTGGGTATTATTTTTAGGCTGAAGCTGCATTATGATAAAAGGATTATAGATCTATACAGGTGTTATAGATAATGATTATGTGGAAGAAATAAATATTATGGCTGCTTCCCCCATGATATTATAACTGTACCTTCTAAACTTAAATCAGTAATTGAAAAAAGTTTTAAAAGATTTATAGACACTGGAGCTGATGTACTTACTCACCTGCAAGGGATGGGCTATTTCATAAAACCAAAACTTATTAATGAACCTGRGAACTTATGAAGGCATTACAGCCTGGCTTTCCTACTTCTGCTGTTATTTCAGGAAATGCATACAGAATTACTATGGATTGGAAAGATTGTTTTTATACTGTTTCTTTGCATCCWGATGATTGTAAAGGGTTTACTTTTAGTAAACTTGTAATTTTAGAGAGCCCAAGAAGCCATATCATTGATAAGTTTTGCCTCAGGAATGGCTAATAGCATAACATTATGTAAAACACTTTTGTCTCTGCTTCGATACAAGAACTTAGGACTTTGAATAATTCAGTGAATATTATTGATTTTATGGAGGGTATCTTATTTTATGAGATATTTTCTTTATTTACATTTCATATGTTATCCCATTTCCTTGTTTCCCCTCCAAACTCCTCTATCCCATCCCCCTCCCCCTGCTCACCAACCCTCCCACTCCTGTTTCCCTGTCCTGGTATTCCCGTAAACTGGAGCTTTGAGCCTTCATAGGACCAAGGGCCTCTCCTCTCACTGATGTCCAATAAGGCCTTACTCTGCTACATAAGTGGCTGGAGCCATGTGTCCCTCCATGTGTACTCTCTGGCTGGTGGTTTTGTCCCTGGTAGCTCTGCSTATGCTGTTTGGTTCATATTGTTATTCCTCCTATGGAACTGCAAATTTCTTCAGCTCCTTGGATCCTTTCTCTAGTTCTTCTATTGGGGACCCTGTGCTCAGTCCATTGGCTGGCTGTGAGCATCCACTTCGGTATTTATCAGGCACTGGCAGAGCCTCTCAGGAGATAGCTCTATCGGGTTCCTGTCAGCAATCACTTGGAGGGTATCTTATTAGCTGATCCCTCTGAAGGAGTTTTACTACAAGCCTTTGCTCCTTTTTAACAAGCTTTAAAATCTTGGAGTAGTTGTTGGTCCAGAAAAGATTCAAAGGCAATATCTTTTTCAATATTTGGAACTTCAAAATTGTGACACAGAAAATTCAAAAAAGAAAAGATAATTTACTTACTTCAAATTATTTTCAAAAGCTTCTAGTAGATGTTAATTGGCTAAGACCTCACCTTAAGCTCACCATGGGAGGACTTAAGCCTCTGTTTGATATTCTCAAGGAGGATGCAAATTAACTGGTGAGAGTGCAGAAACTAGAGGAAGTATTAGCCAACAACTGAGAAATTACATAGACTACAGATAAATTGTTGGCTGTTTATGTTATTGCTACTAAAGTGCCCAAAGCAGTTTTTTTCTTTTTTCTTTTTTATTTATTTCTTTCCTTCTTTTCCTTTTTTTTTCCAAAAGGGACAATTTAGGTGGAATCATCTCCAAGTAAAGTTTTAACACCTTATTATGAAGCTGTTGCTGTATAAATACAGAATTTTAAGATAGAATCATGAAAGTATTGTGGAAAGAATGTTGTAAGAACTTGATGAAACCTTTATTCCTTATTTCAAACAGCAATTACATTGGTTAATTCAGAATACTGATATTTGTCCTATTGCATACAAACAGTTTGGGCAAAATAGATAATCATTATCCAAAAGACAAGTTGTTACAATTTGCTTCTATGAATGCTTTTGTATTTCCTGTAAGCTTGTGCATATAGCCAATAGAAAAAGTGCTTACTTTATTTACAGGTGCTCATCTAATGGGGAATCAGCATATGTAATTGGATAGCATGTTTATTCTCTTGAGATTTCCTCCACTTAAGGACAAATTATTGAATTACATGCTGTAGCCACTGTTTTTGAAATGTTGAAAAATCAAGCTTTTAACTTGTATACTCATAGCCAATATATAGCCTATGACTTGCAATTGCTTTAAATTGTTCCTTTATTAGATACTGTTAGTTCTCAAATTTTGCAATTATTTATGCAAATACAACTCAAGTTAAGAGAAAGTACTGTTTCTTTAAAGGAATGTTTTTGGACACTTAAGAACTCATACTGGATTGCCTGGACAGACCCCTTAGGGCAATGCCACAGCAGATTTGTATACCAGGCAGATTATAGACCTTATGTAGGAACAATTGGCCATACRACCTCATTCTTTACATCATCAAAATAGTAATAGTTTGAGACAACAATTTGGTATTTCTAGAGAATGTGCACATCAGATTGTAATGACTTGTCCTCAGTATCCTCAATATCTACCTGTATCACATAATGATGTTAATTCTGGAGGACTTATGCCTAATCAATTATTACAAATGGATGATATTCATGTTTCTGATTTTGGAAAATTAAAATATGCACATGTTAATATTGATACCTTTCCAGGCTTTCTAGTTGCAACTGCTTTTACAGGAGAAGCAACTAAAAATGTAATTAGTCATTGCCTGCATTGTATTTCTATCTATGCTTGGTGTTCCAAATCAGAGTAAGACAGATAATAAAACTGACTATTACAGTCAAACATTTGAGATATATCATAGATAATTTAATATTACCCTTATTGGGATTCTTTATAATTCTCAAGGACAAGGTATTGTGAAACTTTAAAATAATATCTTAGTTAAAAAACAAAAAGGGGAATTATATCCCATACATGWTTATTCTTTTTAAAATTTTAAAAATTTGCATGCCAAGGTACTCTCTGTTGAGTGTCTATGGCACCCTACAACTAAGCATACTTATACCTAGGTGAAATGGAAAGATCCACTAATTGGCAGATAGCATGATCACGATCCGATATTTAATATGGGGGCAAGTTTTTGTCTGATTTCTCACAAAAAGAAAATGAAGCCTGATGGCTCCCTGAAAGATGGGTTCATCAAGCAAACACAGATCCTGAGCCTTCTAATGATGATGATACTGATAATGAAGACAGCTCAAAATCCATATCAGCCAGATGAGTYAATCCAGAGTGCAGACTCCACTCTTACTAGAGTAAGTGCTTTTTATCAATTCTCAAAGCAATCCCCCACACACCTGGTGGCCAGACTTTGTGTTTGATCTTTGTCCATTTACAGCTGAATCGAATACCTGGGGCACTCCCAAAGACAACTTTAATTTCTAATTATAATCTCATTGCTTTTAACTTTTGGACTTTGTATCTTAAACAGATTGCTTGCCTTCACACAGGAAAGCYTTCAGGAAGCTCAGCTATTCRCCATGGCAGTTATTTATTCCTATGGAAAAATGCATGGAGTGCATATTCATAGAGCCTTCCTGGCTTTGGTCTGAATGGGAAAGAGTGTGTTTTGAGAGCCAGTAGTCAGGGACAGATAAGTGTGTTTGTGAGCTCCTATTGACTTAAGAGAGAGACACACATTGTGAGAACCCTGTCAGAAACAGCAGGCCAGGTCCCTAGGACCCAGAATGGGGGCTCAAAGCTGGACTGAAACTTTKCATTCTGCCCAGGACTGCCTAGGGGAAGATAAGACCCAAAGAGAACCACCCTGCCTAGGGTGAGGCCAGAGAGGGAAGTGACTCCACAAAAAAGGCAATGCCAGGAAATACCACAAATACCTCAAGGTGGGCAGAACAGGGCCAAATGGCAGAGACAACCTCCTCATTCGAGTTGACCAATAATTTTAAATGTTGCTCAGGGTAACTAATCACAGTCATCCAACTCAGGCGACCACTGAACTCCCCACCAAAATGTTCATAAAAAGGTTGTGCTTTGTGAGCTCCAGGTCTCCTCTTGCCTGAACGCTAAGGGACCCCAGTGTACATTGGAATAGTAAACTTCTTGTAGATTGCAGCAATTCCAGTCTCTGTGGCCTTATTGAGTGGGGGTCTTCTGACCGACTCTTACAACATCAACAAGCTATATTTGTCTTGCACAATGGGTTCACACAAAGAGTCTGTGGACTCTTCCTATATAAATACAGTGCTAAATATTGAACTTTGAGCCTTGATCAGAAACCTTTGTCTTGGCTTCATCCTACTCCTGCCCTTGGTCCTTTTTTATTTCCAGCCTTCTTTTCAGGTACCCAGCACATCCATAGCTGCTGGACAGCTACAATCCCTATCATTGCTCAACAGGCACAATAACAAAGTGGCCATGGTGACCAAGATGGAGGTTATGCTTGGGCTCAAAGCCTGACCTAGCTACATCTGCTGCTGAATGCCAGATCTGCCAATAACAGGTACCCAACACTGAGCTCCAAATATGGCACCATTCCAAGAGGTGACCGGATAGCAACCTGGTGGCAGGTTGACGACATTGGACAACTTCCTCCATGGAAAGGACAATGCTTTGTTCTTACTGGAGTAGATACTTATTCTTGCTATGGATTTGCCTTTCCTGCATGTAATTCTTCTGCTAAGACCACCATCCATTGACTTACAGAATGCCTTATCCATCTTGATAGTATTCCACACAGTATTGATTCTGACCAAGGAATTCATTTCATAACCAGAGAAGAGTGATGGTGGGCCCACTAYCATGGAATACATTGGTCTTACCATGTTCCCCATCATCCTGAAGCAGCARGTCTGATAGAAAGATGGAATTGCCATTTGAAGATGCAGTTACAGTGCCCATTAGGTGGCAGCAGCATGGATGTCTGGGACAGTTCTTCAGAAGGCAGTATATGCTTTGAATCAGTATGCAATATATGGTACAGTTTCACCCAGAGCAAGGATCCATAAATCCAGGAATATAGGGGTGGAGAAGGGAATACTTCCACTCACTATCATTCCTAGTGACCCTCTAGGAAAAATTTTGGTTTCTTTCCCCACAACTCTAGCTTCAGTAGGCCTAGAAGTTTTGGTTCCAGAGGAAAGAGTGCTCCTTGCAGGAGCCACAACAAACATTGCAATGAACAGGAAGCTCAGACTTCCCCCCCTGGTCATTTTGAGCTTCTAATTCCCTTAAACCCACAGGCTAAGAAAAGAATAACAGTGTTAGGAGGGGTGATGGATCCAGATTACCCTGGGGAAATTGGATTGACTCTTTGAAATGAGATAAGAAGGATTATGTCTGGAGTCCAGGAGATCTCATAGGGWATCTCTTAGTACTACCATGCCCTGTGATTAAAGACAATGGGAAACTACAACAGCCTAATTCCAGCAGAATGTCAAAGAATGCAGAACCATCAGGAATGAAGATATGGGTCAGTCCTCCAAGAAAAGAGCCAAGACCTCCTGAGGTGTTTGTAGAGGGTAAAGGAAATAAAGAATGGGCAGTAGAGGAAGGTAATTACAAATACCATCAAAACCACTTAATCAGTTGCAGAAATGTGGATTATAAATTAATATGAATACTTCTGTTTTATTTTGTTAAGAACATATTTGTCTTTCTTTCAACTTCTTTAATATCGATTGGTATTTAAGCTCAGATACTAAAAGAATGCTCCCAAGGGACATTGCCCCATTGTAAATTTACAAATGTGTTTGCAATTGTACAAGAAATAGTATATCACGTTAGACAWATTCATCACCTTGTTATTGTTCCATGTGGACATGATATGTTATTTGTGGCAGGTTGACAMGGGGTGGATTGTAGTGGCTATTCCTGGATGTCAACTTGACTATATCTGGAATGAACTACAATCCAGAACTGGAAGGCTCACCTGTGATASTAACCTGGAAGCTGGGAGATACGTTTCTGACATGGATATTCACATGGCGACCTTGAGGCATAGTGGCCATTAATCTCAGAAGATTAAGACAGGGAGATATCTGAGTTGAAGATCATCTGGGACAAAGCAAGTCCCAGATCCAGGCGTGGTGACACATACCTTTAATCTGGGCCACACTTTCTGATGGAGACCTACATAAAGACATTGGAAGAAGGAAGATACACTCTTCTTGCCCTGATTGCCTTATGGGACTGAGCAGCTGCTAGATCCTTGGACTTTTATTCACAACTGGTGACCATTGTCAGGAAGTTGGACTACAGATGGTAAATCATCAACAAACTCCCTTTCTGTATAGAGACTACCCATAAGTTCTGTGACTCTAGAGAACCCTGATTAATATGGAAGTACTCTCCTGGCTGTGTTTGTATGTCAACTTAATACAAGCTGGAGTTATCACCAAGAAAGGAGCTTCAGTTGAGGAAATGTCTTCATTAGATCCAGTTGTAAGGCATTTTCTCAATTAGTGATCAAGGGTGGAGGGCCCCTTGTGGGTGATACTATCCCTGGGCTGGTAGACCTGGGTTCTATAAGAAAGCAAGCTGAGCAGGCCAATAAGTAATATCCCTCCATGTTCTCTGCATCAGCTCCTGCTTCCTAACCTTAATTTCCAGTACTTAATTTCCAGTACTGACTTCCTTTGGTGTTGAACAGCAATATGTAAGCGTAAGCTGAATAAACCCTTTCTTTCCCAACTTGCTTCTTGATAATGGTGTTTGTGCAGTGAGAGAAACCCTAAGACAAATTGGTACCCAAAGTGGGGTATTCCTATGACAACCTGACCATGTTTTGGGGAGGATTGTATAAGGATTTTGGATCTTTGGTTAAGAGTTCTGTGGGATGTTATGTAGAAGCATAGAAGATAATTTTGAGGACAGTGCAGAAGACAGATACCTGGCTTGTGAAATTTCAGTGGGAAGATTAAAGACTCCTAACAGGGCCATGTTTTGATTGTGACGATTTTGTGATTTGGGGAACTCAGGCTGAAGAACCAACTGTGATTAACAAGATACCAGAACCACTTAAGGAAATCTTTGTGTTACTGTACAGTTGATACTGGTTAGCTGGAGTTAAGAAATTAGCAGTAATTAGAAGAGACCAGCATTACTCATGTGAAATCTATTGGGAAGTGTTTTCTGAGAGCACAAAGAGACTGTGTTCCAGAGATACCAAAGGTTGTACCTTGTGCTGCAGCAGGACTTGGTAATGCATAAGAATCACATTTGGATTTGAAGGTATGAAGGGGTCCTGAAGAGCAGCTGAGGACTGGCACTGTGAGAGACCTTGGAAGGCCATTGTTGAACTTGCAGCTTCAGTTTCAACTGATGGCCCAGGTTAGAAGGGGTCATGCAAAGGAGTGAGGCTTAGTACCATGAAGAGAGCCTATGAGAGGCTATTGGGGAAACCTCGTTGCAGCTGAAGAATGGCAATATTTTGGAGATGCCAGTACCATGAGATAGCCATCAAGAAGAGCTGCAGCAATGCATTACTGGCATCTGGAGCAAAGAAGACAAGGTGTGTGCTACAAGGGGAAGAGCTGGAGAGGGAACCTTGGAGGAATCCAGAAGTTTGTGAGTGGATTCCAGGCATTGAATAGATGGAGTTTGTTTTTTTCTTTTGATTGCAACTGTGCCCTGATATTTTTCCCTTTTGAAGTAAGAAGGTATTTTAGTGGAGCCCACAGTTAAGAGATTTTGAATTTTTTTAAAAGGTTTGGAGTCTTGAAAGATATAAGATATTTTAAAAGGATTGCACTGTTTTATTTTTCCCCACCTGGGGCAATCTCACATTGTTGTTGTTGTGGTTTTTATTTTTTTAAATATTTCTTTATTTACTTATTTTAATTTATTTACATTTCAATTGTTATCCCCTTACCCAGTTATCCCTATCCAGAAATCCCCTATCCCATCCCTGCTTCTGCCAGGGTGTTCCTCCACCCACACACTCCTGCCTCCCTGCCCTTGATTCCCCTACAAGGGGCATCTATCAAACCTTTATAGGACCAAGAACCCCTCCACCCATCAATGACTGACAAGGTCTTCCTCTGCTACATATGCAGCTGCAATTATGGGTACTCCTTGGTTGATGGCTTAGTCCCTGGGAGCTCTGGAATATCTGTTTGGTTGATATTGTTGTTCTTCCTATGGGGTTGCAAACCCCTTCAGCTCCTCCAATCCTTTCTCTAACTCCTTCATTTGGGACCCTGCACTCAGTGCAATGGTAGGCTGTGAACATCCAGCTCAATATTTGTAAAGCTCTGGCAGGGCCTGTCAGGAGACAGCTATATCAGGCTCCTTTCAGCAAGCCTTTTTAAGTATTCAAGATAATGTTGGAGTTTGGTGATTGAATCTGGGATGAATCCCCAGGTTGTACAGTTTCTGGATAGCCTTTCCTTCAGTCTGTGATTTGAACTTTGTCTCCATATTTGCTCCTATGAGTATTTTGTTCCCCTTTCTAAGAAGGTCCGAAGCACCCACATTTTGGTCTTCCTTCTTCTTGAGCTCCATGTGGTCTCTTAACTGTATCTGTGGTGTTCAGTGCTTTTGGATTAATATCCACTTATCAGTGAGTACATACCCTTTGTGTTCTTTTATGTTTRGGTTACCTTACTCAGGATGATATTCTCTGGTTCCATCCATTTGCTTAAGAATTTCATTATTTTATCATTTTTAATAGCTGAGTAGTACTCCATTGTGTAAATGTACAACATTTTCTGAATGCATTCCTCTGTTAAAGGAAATCAGGGTTCTTTCAAGTTTCTGGATATTATAAATAAGACTGCCAGTATATAGTGGAGAATACCTCCTTCTTATATGTTGGAGAATCATTTGGGTATATGCCTAGGAGTGGTATAACTGGGTGCTCATGTAATATATCCAATTTTCTGAGGATCTGGCAGACTGATTTCCAAAGTGATTGTACCAGCTTGCAATCTCACCAACAATGAAGAAGTGTTCCTCTTCCTCCACATCCTCTCCAGCATCTGCTGTCACCTGAGGTTTTAATCTTAGCCATTCTGACTGGTATGAGGTGGAATCTCATGGTAGTTTTGATTTGCATTTCTCTAATGACTAAGGATTTTGCACATTTCTTTATATGTTTTTCATCCCTTCAAGTTTCCTCAGTTGAGAATTCTCTGTTTAGCTCTGTTCCCCATTTTAATAGGGTTATTTGGTTCTTTGGAGTCTAACTTCTTGAGTTCTTTGTGTATATTGGATGTTAGTGCTCTATCAGAAGTGTAATTGGTGATGATCTTTTCCCAGTCTCTTGGTTGCCATTGTGTCATATTTTCAGTGTCCTTTGCACTACAGGGTCTTTGTAATTTCATGAGTTCATATTTGTCTATTCTTGATCTTTAACCAAACAAGTGACAGATATCTGTGCAGAACCTTAATTCTCTGAAGAAGGAAATTGAAGAAGACCCCAGAAGATGGAAAGATCTCACATGGTGGTAGATTGACAGGATTAATATAGTAAAAATTGCCATCTTGCCAAAAGCAATCTACAGATTCAATGCAATCCCCATCAAAATTTCTAATCAATTATTCATATAGCAAGCAAGTCTCAAATTCATTTGGAATAACAAARACACAGGATAGCAGAAAAACTATTCTCAACAACTAAAGAACTCTGGGAGACATCAGCATCCCTGACCTCAAGCTGTACTACAGAGCATTTCTGTCAAAACCTGCATGATATTGGTAAAGTGAAAGGCAGGTAGATAAATGAAATAGAATTGAAGTTCCAGCAATGAATCCACATACCTATGGTTCCATGATATTGGACAAATGAGCTAAAATTATCCAGTGGAAAAAAGATAGCATTTTCAACAAATGGTGCTGTTTCAACTGGTGGTCAACATATACAAGAATGTAAATTAATCCATTTTCATCTCCCTGTGCAAAGCTCATGTCCAAGTGGATCAAGGATCTCCACATAAAACCAGATACCCTGGATCTAATAGAAGAGAAGGTGGGGAAAAGTCTTGAACATAAGGGCACAAGAGAAAAGTTCCTGAATAGAATACCAATGGCTTATGCTCTAAGATCAAGAATTAACAAATGGGATTGAACTTTTAATATGTAAATACTGTGGGACATTTAAAGTTACTTATATTTTGGGGACTAATAAGAAAGTAARGGTTGAGGCTTAATAGTGATGTGTTTGTGTGTCAAGTTGTCAAGGGGTCAATTGTACTGACTGGGTTTGTATCTCAACTTGWCACAAGTTGGAGTTATCACAATTTGTTTCAGGTGAGGAAATGCCTCCATGAGATCCAGCTGTGAGGCATTTTTTCAACTAGAGGTCAAAGAGGGGAGGGTCCATTGTGGGTGGTGCCATTCATGGGCTGGTAGTCCTGTGTTCTATAAGAAGGAAAGCTGAGTAAGCCAGGGGAAACAAGCCAGTAAGAAACATCCCTTCAAGGCCTATGCAGCAGCTCCTGCTTCCTGACCTGATTGAATTCCAGTCCTGACTTCCTTTAGTGATGAGCAGTAATGTAGAAAGGTAAACTGAATACTTTTTCCCCCAAGTTATTTCTTGGTCATGCTGTTTTTGCAGGAGTAGAAACTGTAACTAAGACAATACAGGTGTAATATTTGAGCCTCTACATCTGGAAAGCTGAAGCTTCTATTTACAGAGTGACAAAACAATGTTGCATGATCTTCACTTCAGGAAGATGGCATGGGGTTTGAACAGTATGAGGTCAGAAGGTTTGTGGATATGAGAATCCTACTAAGAAAGGGGGTAAGTGGATATGTAAACTTGAGAATTCTAGTACTGTACTTTCAATTAATATTGTAATCGAAACTGAAAGGCATCCCCAGAAGTGAAGACCTTAATACAATGCCTAATATTAAATCAATGGGGGTTAGAGCCCAAAAGGAGATAAATGTCTGCCATACCTAGAAAGGAATTGCTAAATTTGATTAACTGAAGTAGAAAGAACAACTGTACCTGTGGGTGGCAGCATTTAATGGGCTATGGCCCAGAAAGGAGAAAGTGAGCTGAGCACCTGCATGCATGTCTCTCTGATTCCTTATTGCAATTAYCTTAAACTGCTACTGTCAGGTCTTCCAGGAGAGGGGACTGACCCCTCAGATTGTGAGCCACAGTAAATACTCACTATCTTAAGTTGACTCTTAAGTAATTTGAGAACAAGTTACTAGGTGAACAGGATGGCTATGAACTATCCCTAGTATATCCAGGCATTGTATATAAGAAGAGAAAAGAAAGAACCAAGAGCAAAGGCAACAATAATTCAGAGGGAGAAATATAAACCTAATGAATTACATTGCAACCTTCTGGTCATCAAATAAAGCAGTTACTTCCAACTGTGAGAAATGACAAACTGTTTCAAAGATCAAATATCAAGATATGATCTCCTAGTGCCTTGTTTCTACTCTTTCCTTCTTTCCTTCCTCCCTCMCTTCTTCCCTCCCTCCCTTCCTTCCTTCCTTTCTTCCTTTCAGCCTTTACTCCATCCTTTCTTGTTCTGAATTTTCTCCTTTTATTTTTTCTTCTCATCATTTTTTATTAAAAATTATTTTGTTTTTAAGACATACTGTGCATCTGCATTTGCTCTTGTGAATGGGTGCATTCATGTAGGTATGCATTCATGATTCTTTTAGAGTCAGTTGCTTGTGAGCTTTTTGATGTGGGTGCTTGAAACCAAAGTTGGGTTCACTCCAAAAACAGTGTATATTAATAATTGTTGAGCCATCTCTTACCTCCTTTTTCACACAATCCCACTATATCCTTGTGATAATGGGGTGCTTAGTTTCATTAAAAATTTAGAAATAGAAACAGTACAATTTTATTATAATTAAAAAAAACTCAAAGCATGCTAACTATAAATATCTGGGGATTACACTAGAGGACAATGAAGAACGCTCACCCCTCTTTCTTACAATTTTTTAATAATTCAATATAATCAGTTCTCTCTGTGCCCTTCAATACCTCTGGTACATACTCATCTTGTTAAACAGTTGCTACTAAAGCTCTCAATTTGCTACTTAACATCTCAGATGCTTTAACATTGTCTTTCCCTTGCACTGTCCTCATGTAAAAATGAAAAGTTAATTCCTTCTCAGGCTAGAACTCTAGACTGAGGCCATACTGGGGCTCGGATGTGCTAAAAGGCAAGAGACTTCCCTGGTCCATCACACTGTCATTCACATATAAACTTTATAGAAGTGACTCTCTTTAGTAATAACCTCTCAAGTTTAGTAATTCCCATTGTATTTTTCTGTTGCACACCTTTATAGATAATTTCTCATCCTTTAGAGATTCTACATTGAATTGTCTCAAGGATACTGTGCATAGCATCTCTTCCTGGTGGGATGATAAAGAGA
Source organism: Apodemus speciosus (assembly GCA_002335545.1). Taxonomy (NCBI): domain Eukaryota; kingdom Metazoa; phylum Chordata; class Mammalia; order Rodentia; family Muridae; genus Apodemus; species Apodemus speciosus. The sequence continues at coordinate 25,761 of BDUI01011898.1, forward strand.
TAAGCAGGAATAATGACCACTGTTGTTCCCTCATAAACATTAGTGCCATTTTAGTATTATTAAATTTTCATTAAATGGTGCTAGAAGAAAAATTGAGGAACAAGACTAGACATGGAAATGGCTACTGCTTAAAGAATTAATCCTCTGGGAGTGCTTTCCATGCACTTTTGGTGTTAATGGAGTAGAACTGCTCCATCCTCTTAATTAGAATCATAACTCTTAACCCCTAGGTAAACTGTGTATTCAAGCATAGCTGAGAACAAGAAATTAAATAAGTATTGCTCAAAGCATTATAGAACTCATGTACCAAAGACCAGAGGCTAATGATGTATGATTAGAAGTGCCTCTTATGCTTAGCTACACTGAAATCCTCCCAGGGCCAGGGGTGTAGCACAGCTGGCCAACATGAAACCACTAAAGCCCTGGAGCCAAAGACCTCATCTGCCAGCAGTGAAGCACAAGATATATCTAACTCTCTACAGATATGACTATCCAGGTTTAGATATAAAAATATGACATTGGGAGAACAGAAAAGAAATTAAGGAGTTCTCTGTGTCAGCACGGATCAAGCATCACCAAGAAGGAGGGAAACTTTATAGGTTTTAAACAATCAACAGTACAGTGTTCTCATTTAACCCTACAAAGAAGTATTCTTTTTTTGGGGGGGGGGTTATATTCTTTATTTACATTTCATTTCCCTTTTCCTGGTTCTCCGCCCCCCAAAGGTCCCATATGTCCTTTTCCCTCCCCCTGCTCCTCCATCCTCCCCTTCCCACTTCCCTGTTCTGGTATTCCCCTACACTGATGCATTGACCTTTCCAGATCCAGGATCCACTCCTTCCTTCTTCTCGGACATCATTTGGTATGTGGATTGTGTCTTTGGTGTTC
>BDUI01011902.1:39418-49611 GCA_002335545.1 Apodemus speciosus
GGTACTTGACCTGAGGGAGTTAGGAAGGACACATTGGTATAGAATATGATGTGCTGATAGCAGAGGTAGTTGCGGTTTGGATTTAAGAGCTGTGTGGGAAGCACTGACCAGCCTCTCTCCAAAGTTGTATCTGTAAAATGGGGATATTGAAACCCATCCTTTGGGTTTGTGCAAGGATTCAAAAAGAAAATAACAACAAAGCTGTAAATTGGTACCAGGAAGTGGTCAATAAGATACGTCATTTTTTTTATAATAATGTTGTTATTAAAGTCATTAAAACCTTAAGGACCTCTTTGCTTATAACCCAGAGTTTTTCTTGTCCTGCACCCTCTTCCAGAAGCATGATTCTATTGCCACCCCTTTTCAGCTTAGATGCTCTGAGCTAGGAGTTATATCTGATTGGACCATGGAGTCTGGCTGTTACTCATCCATTGGTTGGTCAATAACCACCTAGATCTTCTGACTTATAAAAGGTGGCCAAGAAACATATTGGCTATTAGCACAGCCAATTAGATTGACTTTCTCTTAAAGCAGGAAGTGCACTCATTAGGACAGAGGGTAGGTAATGAAGTCAAGAGATAAAAGATGTCAGGGAGAAAGCTGGAGAGAAAAGACGATGGAATAGGTTTGCTTTCTGTACCAGCTCTTTGAATCCTTTTACCACACATAGCAGAAAAACATACTATAGGCTTTTAAGAATAAAAGACACATGACCTGTTAGCAGATGTAAAATTTCATGTTCAACTTTACATGAAGCCATAGACATGCCATGAGCTTGTCWCTGTAGCTTCCCCCATAACTTGTTCTGAACCAGCTACTCTTTCCTTATTTATGAAATTGCCTGGATATCCTCCAAGGCTCTGAGATAACACAAGGTTCTGATGTCTTCAAGGCTTCCTGAGCTAAGTTGAGGAGGTCATGGACTCCAGTAGGATCCAAGCAGAGGCATCCTACTTCCTTAGGCATCAATAAAAACTACCATGCTGCTTGTGCCCCGTATCCCCCTGATGTCTAGAGAAGAAATAGAGACATGCCATCAGCCAAAGAAAGGAGGATAAATATAGCCTTTGTCAGATTAATATCCCTAGGATTACTCATGACTCTTTCAAAGTGAAGCAAAGATCATGTGCCGCCTGACAGCCACCCATCTGGCCTGAGAAGACTCACCATATGGATGGTTTTCGCTAATTATAGTTAARTACTGAAGGGAGGGGTTCCAGTGTAGAGGCTCCTGAGACCAGACATTTCCTTGTCCCCCTTTCTGGGAGCTCATGAAATGGCTCTGATAGTCACTGTTCCCAGGCTTCTCTGGATGCTTTCAGGTAAATTGCCTCTGTAGAAGTGACTTGCACAAACTCAAAGGTAGAGAAGAAACCATCACCCTCTGTGTTTAGAAAGTAGTAATAACCATGGCTCCTGTGCTAAGATATCAGTCAAGATTCTGAATCATGGAGGAATCTAAGGAAACAATTGATAGTTTGCTGAGGCTACATTTTGTTGCTACTACTAATGACCTGGATCTTTGCTGCCCAAGATTTATGTGAAAGATACAAGGAAGGCTGTTATCGTTTACAGGCAAATAACACTTACTGAATCAATCCAGTTACAGAGAGGAATTTCCTAGCAACATAAAGCATTGATTTCTTAAAATAAATACAGATGGCCTTTTCCCCATCTGTGATGGCAAATATGACTCTCAGTTTGATGGGCTCTAGAGTCACTGAGGAAGCAAACTTTTGTGCCTGTGAGTGAGGGGTTAACTGAAGTGGGAAAACCTACATTAAATGTATATATATTTACAATCCATGTCATGTGTCCCAGACTTAATAAAAAGAAAAAGGGGGAGTTAGAAGCAGCYTTCATCTCTCTCTACTTCCTGGCTATGCTTGCAATGTTACCTACCAGCTGCCCCAGGCTCCTGGCATCCTTAATGGGATAGATTGTCCCCAGACTGTGACCCAAAATAAACCTTTCCTTCCTTTCTTGAATTGTTTTCATTTTGCATTGTCTCAGCAAGAGGAAACATGGATAATACACCATTCCAAGGCCATGGATCTGATCYTGAGCAGAGAGAAAGAGGAAAGTAGGAGAAGGGAGGAAAAGAGGGTGAGAGAGAGGGGGGATATGATAGATAGATAGATAGATAGATAGATAGATAGATAGATAGATAGATAGATAGATAGATAGATAGATAGATAGAGCATCTATGCTTGGCTTCAAACAATTTCTGAGAACAATCAATTTGTGTGAATGAAGGAATAAGGAATGCCAAATTCATGGGTGAAATCATTGGTCATTTCATTTTGCCTTCATCCTTTCTCTGCACCCTCATTCTTTAAGCACATCTCATTATTCTACTAACAGCACCAAAGTAGGCCACCCTTCCTGCAGAGACTCAATCCTTAGAACTCAGATAGGTAACATATGCAATTAGAGTAGAGCAGGTAATCAAAATTCACATGACTCTCTCAGTGTTCATGAACTGACCTAGTTTTCACACAAATGTGAACACAAGGAATAATTCTAAACTAAAACCAACAATGAAAACATGAGAAGAAATGGGGAAATGGTTGTTGAAGCTTGGCTTCAGGGAGACAATGGGATGTGGAAGGATAGTTCATTAACTGGAGAGCCTTCACTGGATGTCAAGGGGCCATCTCTGTGCTAGAGATGCCATTTGTTAGTGAATGATGAATGGGCATTTGCTGAGATACTGTCAACCAGGGTGTGCAAGTAGGATTCTCTATTCATTCATTTTGCAAAATGTTAATGAACACTTGGAATTATAGGATGCAGTCGCAGTACTCCCTAGAGGTTCTTGTCAGCTGAGSAAGAGCTTCCCTTCAGCACCAACAAGACAAAGGTAAGCCTACTGAGACAGGCTAAGACTTTCAGACTTATGATGTCATTAGAACCCTTTTAATTCAGCTCCACTTGAATAATTTACCATCCCTAAACTTCCCTGCCACACAACAAATGTCATTTTGCTTAAGCCCACACCAGAGATGATAAGTGAAACAGGTTCTTTACTTAGAGTCTACATTGTTGTTCTTTTGTTTTTGACTGAAATTTGGATTCATTCTTTAAAAGTTTGAGACCTGGGATAAGGGAAGTGTCCAAGAATCAATGGTGTAACCTTAGCTATGACTCACAACATTGGGGATATGGAACCTGAAGAGGTCAACTCTTATAGTCAGGTGGGGACCCCCAGTGGAGAAATAGGGACACCAACACACCCACAAAACTTTCAACCCCAAATTTATCCTGTCTACAAGAAATGCAGGCACAGGGAATGGAGCAGAGACTAAGGGAACAGCCAGCCAATAACCAGCCCAACCTGAGACCCATCCCATAGGCAAAGAATAATCTCTGACACTATTTATGATACTCTGTTGTGCTTGCAGACAGGATAGCATGGGTGTCTTCTGAGAGGCTCCATGTAGCAGCTGACTCAGACAGATGCAGACACTCCTAGCCCAAGAGTGGATAGAGTTTGGGAGCTCTCATCAAAGAATAAGAGAAAGGATTGTGGGGTCAGAGGAGGATAGGAACTCCACAGGAGGACTAACAGAGTCAACTACGCTGTACCCTTGGGGCTCTCAGAGTATGATCCACCAACCAAAGAACATACACAGGCTGGCCCTAGGCCTCCCATCACATATGTAGTAGATGTGCAGATTGACCTTCATGTGGGTCCTGAACAACTGGAACAGTGAAAATCCCCAAAGCTGTTGCCTGTATGTAGGATTTGTTCTTCTAGTTGGGCTGCCTTGTCTGGCCTCAGTGGGAAAGAATGTGCCTAGCCTTGCAGACTTGATGTGATTCTCAGGGGGCCCCACCCATTCAGAGGAGAAGGAGCCAGGAAGAGGAAGGCTTGTGGGAGGGGATGATTGGGAGGAGGGCAGTGAGAGGGATGTAAAGTGAATAAGTTAAAAAAAGTTACTTCTGACTCCGAGGGGAGCACACCAGCAACAGATTGCAGAGGTGGCTCTAGCCTTCTCTGTCTTTTATTATTATTATTATTATTATTATTATCATTATTATTATTATTGTTGTTGTTGTTGTTGTTATTGTTGTTGTTATATATTCTTTATTTACATTCAAATATCCCCTTTCCTCATTCCCTGCTGAAACCCCCTATCCCYTCCCCCTCCTCCTGCTTACCAACCCACCCACTCCTGCTTCCCTGTCCTGGCATTCCCCTACACTGGGGCATTGAGCCTTCACAGGACCAAGGGCCTCTCCTCTCATTGATGTCCAACAAGGCCATCCTCTGCTACATATGGCCTACATATGTATAACCTTATTTTGAGATTTGGTTTCTCAATCTCAGCTTCTGTCTTTTTTCTATTTATTACTTCCAGAACAGGAAAAGGCTGTGTCCTGAGTGATGCAAAGGAAAGATGGGAATTGTATTTTCTGTATTTCTTTTATTACTGGTTATTTTATTTATTTCCATTTCAAACATTATCCCCTATCCCAATCCTTCCTCCCCAATGCTTCTATCCAGTCCTGCCTCACCTCCCTAGCATTCCCTTATACTGGGGCATTGAGCCAGATAAGGCAATCCTCTGCTACATATGCAGCTGGAGCCATGGGTCCCTCCATGTGTACTCTTTGGTTGGTGATTTAGTCCCTGGGAGCTCTGGGAAGTCTGGTTGGTTGATATTGTTGTTCTTCCTATGGGGTTGMAATCCCCTTCAGCTTCATCAGTTCTTGCCCTAACTCCTTCATTTGGGTCCCCGTTCTCAGTCCAGTGGCTGGCTGCAAGCATCTGCGTCTGTATTAGTCAGGCTCTGACAGAACTCAGGAGACAGCTATACCATGGTCCTGTCAGCAGCTTTTCTTGGCATCAGCAATAGTGTCTGGGTTTGGTGTCTGCAGATGGGATGGATCCCTAGGTGGGACAGTCTCTGGATGGCATTTCCTTCAGTCTCTGTTCCACATTTTGTCCCTGCCTTTCTTTAGACAGGAGCAATTCTGGGTTAATACTTTTGAGATGGGTGGATGGCCCCATCCCTCAACCAAGGGCTGTACCTAACCTCTGGATATGGTCTCTATAGATCCTCTCTCCTCTTTGTTGGGTATTTCAGCTAATGACATCCCTGTTGGGTCCTGGGAGCCTCTTGCTTTCCTGACATCTGGGGCTTTCTAGTGGATACTCCCAGTTCCCCATCCCCTACTTCTAAACATCCCCATTCAATTTTCTGACCCTCTGTGACCCTCTGTACTTCTTCCCTGTCTCCTAACCCCATCTCAAAARATAATCTAGAAAATTTTCTGTATTTCTAACATGAGCTTTCCAGAGATGCATCTGACCAATGCTTGGTTATAATCCATAGGTGGTTAGGTTACCCTGCAAGCAGAGTCTCTCCAAGCACTTCAAATACATAGTGCAGTGAGATGATGTTAGCAATGTGACAATAAGAGAATAAGCAGCATCGCCCTAAGTGCCTGAGCTAGAGTCATCTTAGACCTAGTAAGCAGGCTGTATAATAGGTAAAAAAAAATCTTCATCAAACTTCAGAAAGTACTTGTATAATTCATGGTCATTTGGTACAGGGAATTGCCTGGAGAGATTGTTATGAGAGAGAGAAAGAGAGTGGGGGAGAAATAGAGAGGATGGCAGAGAGAAAACCAGTATCACCTGTCACCCTGATGAGCCTCCTCTTGCAATTTATGAAGACTGTCAGCTACTAACCATCTAGATAACTCATTTCCAGGACAGCGATTATAACTGAAGCAGAAAATGCCAGAAATCAATCCCTTGTTGTGACATTATTATTTTTTTCTGAATATAGAACACAGCCTCATCTGTATGGGTGTCACAGACTAGGAAGCAGCATGAGTTAAGAGCTGAGAGAGGCTTTGAACTATAGTGATATTTTGCAAGATTGTTTTGGGTGAGGATTCTACAGTTCATTCAAGAAGATCTGAAATAGAGCCAGGAGACAGGGGAGCTCTTTTCACATCCCAACGGCAAGGATTCTTGGATGTGATACCCAACTAGAATCTAAATTCCTTCGTCTGTGTTTTCTCAACTATGTAACTCATCTCCCCAAGCCTCAGTTTCCTTATTAGTATATTGGGGAGAACAATACCACTGACATTATGAGGGGCTGTTAATCAAAGTAGATGGCGCCTTACTGTTCATCTTAAAAGTGGACACAGAATTAGAATAAATAAATTTGGGCTAAAGAGATGGTTCTGTGGGTAAGGTGTTAGATGTGTATGCCTGATGACCTGAAGCTGACTCCAAGAACCTAGGTAAAGATAGAGTCAGAGGCCCAATTCCACAAAGTTGGCCTCTGACCTCTTCACACATGCTCCTTGCACATGTGCCCCCCAACATCATTCATGTATATACATATATTAATCATAAATTAAAATTTTAAATGAACTAATGGATGATGGTCTTGCTTATATTTTTACTCATTGGGCATATGTGTTTGGAGGGAGATGGGGGATGAGAATAATAAGAGAAGATAAGAAGAAGAGGAAGTATATTGGGAGGAAGAGAAAGATGACAAGGAGAAGGAGAGAAAGATGGGAGAGAAAGACAGGGCATAATCTTTAACAGTCTGAACTCTGAGGCCAATCAGATGGGCATTGATTTATGTCCAGCCTCCGTGCCTATAAGTATCTTGCTTATACTATTTTACTTCTTGGAGGCCTGCTCTACTGACCTCTATAGGAGACAAGAACACTGCTTTAGCAGGTAAGTTGTCATAAGAGTTGAGTGAATGACTGTTTAGAACAGCCTGTGACAAATATACTCCACCATAAAACTGTGTGTATATTGACTGGGCATTCTTTTTACTTCTTTTAGGATTTATAGATGGTTATAACAGTAATTACTTATTTAATAAGCATGGTTGTAGGATTTATGGGAAAATATTGAAGATTATGTAGACAATAGAGCTTGTCATTCCTGATTTGAAATATGCCCAACTTTGCATTTTGATTTTTATAAATGGGGACAATAATCACCTACCTCTTGGAGTTACACTGGTATTGAAACGAAAGCATGATTTACCAGCCCTGGTCACTATGACCTCTGAGTTTACATGGAAACTGGAAGAGCCAAAATAAGTGACTACATTGTTAGGCATGTATGCAGATTCATCCTTCCTGATGATTTCCTTAAGGTGTAGTCTCACCAGATGTGGCCCTTTCATACAACCTGGCCCTCCTATAGTATGTTAGTTGACCAGGAAGAACTCCTGAGTTTTCCCTAGTCATAATCAGCAGTTCATCTATAATGATCCTTTTGAAAGGAAAATCTGAAAGTCATCACCCCTCTCACCACTTCAAACATGTACATGGCTCCATACTGTTCTTGAAATAAGGTCCTAGCAAGTCTTAACTTGAGCCATGATGGCCATTTCATATCTTTTCTCAGACCATATTAGATTTCAATCCAATGCTGTAAACATACTGGTCCTCAGTGGCTTTTGAACTTACTGGGTATGTTGGCTAGTTTTATGTCATCTTGACATAAGTTAGAGTTATTTGTGAAGAGAGAACTTCAGTTAAGAAAATGCTACCACAAGATTGCCTTGTGGCAAAGTCTGTGGGACATTTTCTTGATTGCTGATAGATGTGGGATTGGACATCTCCCTGTGGACAGAGTCCCCTCTGGGATAGTAGTCCTGGGTTCTATAAGAAAGCAGTGGGCTGGAGAGATGGTTCAGCAGTTAGAAGCATGGACTACTCTTCCAGAAGACCTGAGTTCAATTTCCAGCAACCACTTATAATGGTTCACAACTATCTGTAATGAGATCTGATGCCTCCTTCTGATGTATCTGATGAGAGCAACAGTGTACTCATATAAAACAAATAAACCATGCTTAAAAAGACAGGAAGGAAGGAAGAAAAAATGAAAGCATGSTGAGAAAGCCATGGGAAACAAGCCAGTAAGCAGCATCTCTCCATGACTTCTGCATCAATGCTTGCCTCCAGGTTCCTGCTCTGTTTGAGTTTCTGTCCTGACTTCCCTGGAAGATGGACTATAAGCTGCAAAATGGCATAAACCCTCCCTGCCCCAAATTGCTTTTGCCATAGTGTTTTCTCACAGCACCAAAACCCAAGACACCAAGTCTGCCTTGCAAGTAGGCCTTTGTACATTCTGTTGCCTCTACCTGCAATGACAGTACCTTGGCTCCCTTCCTTTTGTTGCTGATATTTTACAAGACATCATATCATGCAAAACCTCTCAGACCTGTTCCATTGGGGCAACTTTGTCTGTTTATCTCATACTATGTTCCTTTCTATCACATTAACCACAACTAAAATTACCCATGTATATGTATAATTATTTTATTGGTGGCTAGATCTTCTGGAATCAGCATCAGTTTTCCTTTCATATCTGTTTTACCTGGCAATGTTCCTGACTCATAGGCTATGCTTAATAAATCCTTGCTTAGCCAATGGTAAAATTCGACAGAGGCTGGATCTGTAAGGTAAGGGTCACAGAGCAACTCTGTTGAGATTCTTAGAGCTGTCATCTTCTCTATATCTCTTAACGCATCCTCCTCTTCACATTTTCTGTAGGCCCAGTAAGGGCCCTCAAYGCAATTCCATTCAATTCCTACAGTTTCTTTAATCTTGGATAAGTGTATTACTCTTGTCAGCAATTCAATCAACTCTTTCATGCCGGTGTAAGATGGAGATGGAGAAAGTCCTGAGGGCTGCTCTATGAGGATTCAAAATGAAGATGAACACTGCTGGCAATGATAATGGCCAAGTTCTGGAAAACACAAAGGGTGTTTATAGTTCATAACCACTGTTATTTATATCCTGGCTCAGCAGACTCTCCAGCCTGGCCAGGAAGTACCACTTCAGTTATTTCTAGTCATGGTAGAGCTTATCTTCACTTTTTAAACTGTAATACCTTCCCTAAACTTCTGAATCCATCCCTTCATTTTAAAAACTCTTTCCTCCCACAAAATGTAGAGTGAATTAGTCACCTAGTAAGATGTAAATCTCTCCTCAGAGGAGATGAAGCATTGAAAGCTGCATGTAAAAATCTCATGTATATACCACAGAGACATTTTGATTTCTCTTAAAACTTAAAACATACCTCAGAATCTATGTCTACTCTAGGTTCATTGTTCCTCCAACCAATCAAGTATTTTCCAGTGATCAATCCAGACCAATATGCACATGGTGGCCACAAAACTGGGTATATATTACTGCTTCTTCCTTCATTCTGAACTCACACAACCAAACCCAGAGAGTCCACCCACCATTGCACTAACTGTGTATGTGTAGTTTAAACAAATCCCTGACAGAGAAATTAAAGAGGCGAGAACTTGTTTTGGCTCATGGTCTTAGAGTCCATGATCACATGGCACTAAGAAATTGTGGAGAATATCGTGACTATAGAGAACGTGACAGAGGAAAGTACTCACCTAACTGCTACCTTTGAAGCAAGAACAAGGAGGATACAGGAAGGCATAAAGCTAAGAACACTCCTTTGTCTTCCAAAGACCCTAGCATCTTCCAACTTCCTATCTATTACCACTTCTTAATAACTTTAGCACTCCATGAATCCCATTCATTACATCAGAACCCCCATGACCTAATTATCTCTGGGAATTTTATCACAGACATATCAAGAAGTGCACCTCACAAATGTAACAGGAGTTTCTTGATCTAATCATGTTGAGGATAAGAATGAGTCATCCCAATCACTCTACAAAAATGTCTCCCCAATCTGCTTCCTTCCTCACCAACGTCATCATAGCCAAGCCTGTGTGATCTCTCTCCAGAGTGACTAGGTTTCTTTTCCAGGCTGACCTCTGCCAGTCTTCTTTTCTTCGCAAATGTAGATTTTATAATATCTGTTCTTGCACCTCCCCTGTAATTCAACTAGCAATTCAGGACACTCTTGGAGCTAACTACCACTGATCTGCCAGCTTCCTACCTCACAGATGCCAATTCCCACCCTCCCAGCTTGAGTCCACTAACCCCTTGCAACAACCCTGCAGCTTCAGTGTGACTTCAGTCAGTTCACACTGCTACTCTACCCTCCTTCTGAATCCTCTCACTTGCCCACTCAACCTACTTAGACTGCCTGGTTCAGTAGCAATAGCTACTTCTAAGTGCCATGTTCTCGGGATTCTCTCTCTCTCTCTCTCTCTCTCTCTCTCTCTCTCTCTCTCTCTCTCTCTCTCTCTCTCTCTCTCTCC
>BDUI01011904.1:25677-36927 GCA_002335545.1 Apodemus speciosus
TCCTCTTTCCTCTTTCTTCTTCTTCTTCTTCTTCTTCTTCTTCTTCTTCTTCTTCTTCTTCTTCTTCTTCTTCTTCTTCTTCTTTTCTCTTCTCCTTCTATCTTTTCTCTTCTTCCTCCTCCTCCTGACATTTCTTTGAATATCAAGGGCTTGAGGTAACTGAAAAGATAAAACATCCCAAATCCTTAAGATGCCAATTATCCTTTATGCTAATTTTCATTTCTTCCCATTTGTTCATACAAAAGCAATGAGCTTTTTTTCTTCAATATGTTATGAGCTAGGCGGTCTGGGGGAGGGGTTTTCATGTCCACCAAAGGAACCATATCAGACTTCCTTTTCTTTAACTTCACATTTATTAACTATACACAGCAGTGTCTGTATTTGTACATGTACATAATGCAACTTGGTCATACTCCTGTCCCCCTTCTCCTCCTGATGTTGGCTGAACCCCATTCTTCTTCTCAGCTCGTGTCCCCTTTCTTAGACCCAGTGAGTTTAATTAAAATTACTCAGAGAAGCATGGGAGCCTTGCCAGTGCCTTCACTACTAAAGAAAAGGCCCCTCCCCAGCTCAGACTCGGTAAGGAACAGAGGTTAAGGGGAGGGGAGAACGAGCAAGTGGACTTTTTGCAGGGAAGCTGGCTATTCCTTACAGTCTGTCAGAGATCCTTTCAGGCAGAATAGCCCTCTCCTTGTGACTGTATTTACAGATTTTATGAGCAATACATCCTCACAACATTGATGTATGGTCCCTGGAGCAATCAATTTCTTGGGAGCGTCTCTACCTGCTAAGGATGCTGGTCATGCGCTTCCAAACACGGAGGCGTTAGAAATGAGGCACTGCTCCCAGGATAGAAGGCGCAGGGATATTTTCTCAAGAACACTCATCTCCTTTGAAAATAAGGCAATTTGGCTTCTCTACCTGGGCTTTGAATGAGATAATGTTCTAGGCTGGAGAGCCGGGGAATGAAAGCAGCAGTTGTGCAGTGTTGCTGGCAGGGTTTCCAGTTTTACCCGGAGCCAGGCATGTATTTATCTGCATTGCCCAAGTGCCGGTGTTGTTTACAAGGACGTAGGGAAGCTGCCTCAGTTCTCTCGGCTGGGGAAACACCTCTCCTTTATTGGGAGTCCAAATATACTTTGAGGGTCCAAATTAGTCCGTGTTCACTGTGTTGTGTGTGTGTGTGTGTGTGTGTGTGTGTGTGTGTGTGTGTGAGAGAGAGAGAGAGAGAGAGAGAGAGAGAGAGAGAGAGAAAGAGAGAGAGAGAGATCATTTAGGTATGCATTTACATGCATGTGGAGGGCAGGAGCAGAGGCCAATGGGGGTCTTTCCCATCACTGTCCACCATTTACTTATCTTATTTGTGTGTGTATATGATATGTGTATATGTGTATACATGTTCATATATGTGTGAACACATGTGAATGTGTACACACACACATTCACACACATGCACACATAAGCGTAGAGGTCTAACGTTGACTTCTAATGACCTTGATCATGCTCTCCYTTATTTATTTATTGAGGCGGGGTCTCTCACTGAATCCAGAACTCTAGCTAGGCAGCCTGCCGCGGGTAATCCCTTTCTCCACTGTCAGGGTGCTGGCCTTACAGGTGTCCACCATGTCTTCTTCTTGGCTTTCATGTCGACTTGGGGATCCAGACTTTGATCCTTACTGTTGTGCAATAAGAGCTTTATCCACCCTGCATCACCTCAGTCCCACCTTAATGTCTGAGATTGAGCCTGGAGCTTTTGGATTCGGCTAGACCAGCTGACCAGTAAAACCCCAGAGATCCCCACAGCTGCTCTGGAGTTGCGGCATTTGCGGCCACATCCATACCTCCATGTGAGTGCTCGAGATTGAACTGAGGTACTCATGCTTGAACAGCCACTGAATCATCTCTCCAGGACACCTCACTACTTTAGAATTGCTGGCATTTGCCTCGGAAGATGGACATGCCAGGTGGGCAGACACTATGTAGCCATGATGTCACAGGATATGGATTACGTTTCAATTGTCTGGAATTAAGAATGACAACAATCTATTCTTTGAAATTTTGCAAAACTTTTATCTGTTCTTCCTTTGCGTGAAACAGAGGTGGGTCTGTTAATCGTGGAGATGGGTGACGGCAGGTTTTCGCTCCTCCCTCTGTGGACAGTCACAGAGCATGTACTATTCCCTAGAAGGCTTTCATCTCTCCAGCGATCAATCTTAACTGGCAGGGTAAGGCTTAAAGCCCAGAGCCCCCTTGCTCTCAGATGCCACTCACACAGGCTAGAAAGGGAACGAGAAGGAACTTGAAGTCTTTCCCCTGCTTTTCAGCCAAACTAGCCCAGGCTTTTCAAGAGGGGGGTGTTTATTGGGAAGAATGTATTTGGAAGGAAAATACAAACTCAAGAAGCAACAGACTTTCAAGGTGGCGACAAGACAAGAGATCTCAGCTCCAAGCATGCAAATCCCCACAACAGGACAGCAACCCTCCTCATTTATGAACAGTCAACAAAGCCACTGCAGGTGACGGTTGACGCTGCGGAGGCCTCTCAGATGGCTAGGCCCCCACAACCTTATTCAGCACCTCATTAAAGCAATTTCAGAATCAATTCCAGATTTGACAAGCCGTCAGTGCATTGTTGCTTCTCTATGCTGGGGAGTGACATGTTAAGAGCAATTAGGCGTTCACGCACACACGTGGGGGCCCGCTCAGCTCAGTCTTTATTAGAAGAGCCTGAAATGTGTTATTATAATCATCTAACCTGAGGTCATGGACACAGGCTCTGTGATCCCTGCCTCTGTCACAGCCCCCTCAGTGAAATCCCGTCTATTGTCCGTAGAGATTAAAAGGAAGTGCTAACCCCAGATGCGATATTGGAAACCGAAGGTCAGAGCACAGCTCATGGTAGCCCCCACGTTTCTTTAATACAAGTGATGGAGGCAATCAGATTAGCATGAAGGGATATTGCTTCTTCCGACAGATGGAGCAGGATTCTTATGCAAATGAGGAGGAGGACAGGCTAAATAATTTGTCGAAGACATTCTGGGGCCAGCGTGTTCTTAGTGGGGCTGGTTTGCATCCAGAGGAGGGGATAGCAAGAGAGTGGATGTCCACTAAGCAACCCTTCGTATCATAGAAACTACTTCCTTTTTTCCTCTTTTTTTCTTTTTTTTCTTTCTTTCTGCGTGCGTGCATGCGTGCGTGCGTGCGTGCGTGCGTGCGTGCGTGCGTGTGTGTGTGTGTGTGTGTGTGTGTGTGTGTATTGTGTCGGTGTGTGTTCTGTTGTTTCCCAGGCACCACCTATCTTGTTGGAGACCAAGTATGTTCTTGGTCTGGAACTCAGCAGGTTAGCTAGGTTGGATGGCCAGTGAGCTGCAGGGAAGGAATCCAGTTGTCTCCGCCTCCCCCGGAATGGAATAACAGACACGCAATAGCAATGTTGGATTTCTTTTCTTTTAAATGTATACTCTGGGGATTGAACTCACGTCCTCATGATTGCGTGGCGAAATTACTGACATTTTACTCTCCAGTTCTTGGTCCCTTTCTTAAAATCAGTCTCCTCTCTTTGGACCGGGTCTCTTTCTGTAACCATCTCTACTTGGGCATTAAACAGTGCACTCAGTGGGAGCTGTTTTCTCTTCCACTTCTGCAGAAGTATAACGCCATCTGATTTTCCCAAGCTTCAGTCAAACAAATGACATCCACATAAGCCTCAACTCTCACTGGGCTCCATTTATTTCTAGGCACTTCCGAAGGAGTCTCTCAAGATTATGACCAGGTCTCTACTGGTCATCTGTTCTGGTTTCTATTTAGATGGTTACCATTGTTTTCCAGTATGAAAAAGAACCTCAGGCCTTGAGCACAAAGCGATCGCTCTGTTACTGAACTGAATTCTCAGTCTGAAATGTGTACAGTGTGCATGGTAGGCAAATGATTTACCACTGAGATACAGCCCCCAATCAGATTGCTACCATTTTTGAGTAGCTTGACACCAACTGACCACTAGTGTAATACTCATATCTAATTCAAGTAAGAACCTAATCTCTTTTTAAAAAGTAATCTTTCTTTCTTTCTTTCTTTCTTTCTTTCTTTCTTTCTTTCTTTCTAACTTTATGTGTTGGAGTTTTGCCTGGATGTTTGCATGTACACCACACAATTGCCTGGTGCTTATGGAGGTCAGAATAAGGCATGGGATTCTCTGGAATTGGCATTTACAGATGGTGGTATTTCCTAGACCACCATGTAGCTGCTGGGAATCAAACCTGGGTCTTCTGTAAGAACAACAAGTATTATTAATCATTGTGCTAGTTCTCTGGCCCCATGAGAACTTTTTCTAAAATTCCAACTTTGATGATGGGAGACAATAATGCATCTAGGACTAGTTGGTTGCTTTGGATCCTCTAGCTGCAAGCGGTCTGCTTTGGATTCCTCCTGGTTAACCATTACACTATACCATCTTTTCAACAAAAACTGGGGTCTACCCAGTGGGGATATCCTACACCCAAAAGTTGTGAACTCTTCAAGAACGAAGAGTTTATCATTGAAGATGAATCCTTTAATGAAGTGAATTCAGAGTTATGAATCTTTCAAGAGTGAATGCTACCTGAAACTGAAAGAATGAATCATCAAATTCAATGTTACATATTATTTCATGCCCCTGGGATGATGGATTTGTACATATTGATGGACGTATGTGATTTTTATTTATTATTACGATTATGTTTGTTTGTGTATATGTGTGAGTATGCAGGCTCAAGTATGTCATGGTGTGTGTGACATGCGGAGGTCAACTTTTAGAAATTCTGGAGACCGAACTCAAGTTCTTAGGCTCACATGGAAAGCACTATTACCTGATGAGCCAGCTCGTTTGCCCTGCTCAGTCTACTGAAGAGCCCTTTGCCTTGCTCAGTCTACTTAAAAGTGGACATGGAGCTGGCAAGATGGCTCGGTAGGTAAAGGTGTTTGTAGCTCCAATCTGGTGACTGGAATTTCATACTAATTAAAAGCTGGAGGTGATAACTAGCTGCATAGAGTTATCTCTGACCTCCACAGGCACGCATGGCACGTGTACCCTCTTTCCACAGCACCAATGAATAATAATTCAGAAGATGGTGTGTGTTTAAAAAGAAGAGTGGAAATAGCCTTCAACCCGGTCACCCACATTCACCTTCTTTCCGTTTCTGTACAATGCTCATCTCTGCTGGCGTATTTACTGCATCTGTCTATCTCTCTCATTGGGAAATTGATGCCTGAGGGCAAGAATTGTTTTTTTTAACATTGTACTTCAAGAGCCAGTTGTTACAGAGCCCCTGGTAAACTCTTTCTAGATAACTGTTGAATTAGTGAAAGAACGTCTTAGGCATAAGTGAGACAAAGACTTGCTTTTATCTTGGCTGGGCTGGGCYGGGGAATACAGCCACTGATCTATGGGTGCCGGCGGTGGGGAACACAGCATTTCAAAGCGCACAGGACTTCAGGACTCATTTAGCATCGCTTGTCATTTTCAGAACAACTCAGTTTGGTAATATAAACCCGGTGGCAGAATCGGAGTTCCCTGTCTGGAAGTCTTCTCTCCGAGTGTTTCCTAACTCCGGAGTATGGTCAGACCTCAGCTTTTTGTCAAAGGTCGTAGAAAACCCATGCTGGGCGGCTGCTGGGCGCCACTCCCACTTTGGGCTGCTCCCTGATTGGCTGGCTCCAGGGGCTTTTGAGGGTCCCTGTTGTTTTAGGGGGAAAGGTATGTGGCTTTTGAAATAGTTCAGAGTCTGGCTCTTTAATGACTTCCTTTAAGCATTTGTTTCTAAAACCAGGGCATCAAAGACCAGCACCGGGCTGAAATTCCTCAGGTCTCAATCTCATTGGAAAAGCCCGGTGCGCACCCTCACGAAACCATTTGTTACCTTCATTGAGTTCAGATAAGCAGGAAGTGGCCTTTTGGGAAGATAAACTGGCCAGTCTGCAGACCGTGTGCTCAGGACTTACATTCTCTTGTATTTTTGATTCAATGTGGTTTTCTTATGAAGTTCCAAACAGTGACGTGGACAATTATATGTAAATTAAGATGCACTTCCAGTAAAAAGCTTTATTAGCATATGTTAATTGTTCATAATAATGCTTTTCATCATGATCAATGGGTATCAATGGAGACTATTCTTGTATCATTTTGAGTAGGATCTTATGCATCCCAGGCTGACCTTCTGCAAGCTAAGCAATTTTAGCCACATCCCCAAGCCTTGACTGAGATTTTTCTAGGACAAAATTTAACTTTGAAAGTAAATGACTGCTACCCAAGAAAGCTTAAAGATAACCAGGCAATTAAGCTATACGTGTTTACCATCTGATTTTCCTGTCTTCTCTATGGTATTAGCCTGCCAACTAAACAATCGATAGTTATCCTGTAAGTGGTGTGTGAACCCATAAAATCTGTGACCTGGAAAATCAACCATTACATGAGTGAAAGTGTTAAATGGTCTGGAAAGGATCAGAGCCATCAAATGCACACTCGTGGGCAGGTAAGGCTGTCGGAGGCTCCTCTCTGGGATCACTGAGTAAATTTTCAGGCTGGGACTTGACCCTGTGTGCAGGACATTCCGCATGGGAGCTGGAGACATCTACGGCTGCAACATTTTCCAGGCTGTGGGCTCAGTTAAAATTCTGTAATTGGGGCCTGGGAAGGGAACTCATTTGGTAAAATGCTTGCCATCCAAGAAAGGGAACCTGAGCTTGAAACTTAGTATTCATGCATAAAGTTAGGTGGAACAGTATGTGCATGTAATACCAGTACTGAAGACATGGGGGCAGATGGGTTATTGAAACTCATTGACCAACCAGCACAAAATACTTGCAGAACCCCGGGTCTCCAGTGAGAGATTCTGTCTCAAGAAACTATGTAGAATTGGTACAACCAAAACCTGATTAGATGCAATTTTTGCACAGGTCTCTGACTACTAGATACATACATTAGAAAAATTAGAAGTTGCTTCGATAAAGAAACACGAAGATTTAATTTAGAAGATAAAGGAACATGAAGATTTAATTAAAAATGAAGGAACACAAAGATTTAATTAAAAAATAAAGGAACATGAAGATATAATAATAAAAAATAACTCAAGGTAGACAGCGCTTGAGAAATGACACCTCAGGTTGACCCTTAGCCTCCACGTGCATACCTACAAATGCATACAGATTCATGTGCCCACCTGACACCTGCATGCAGTCACATGAACATGAACACACACCAGCACATGTATACCTGCACACATATATTAGTAATTAGTAATATACAATACACTTCCACAATTTATTCCCAGGGCCTGTGATTAAATGTGGGCAGTCGTGTCGGGTGGTCAGCTGAGTTGGTTCCCCTGGCAAGGATGGATGTGCATTCTTATGACCTCCTTGCAGAGAGAAGCTTCAGTAAAGACAAATGTTTGTGCCCAAGCCTGGGGACCTGGAGGATGCCTGTCCCTCTACTGCCGATATGGACACACTTTGTCCAGGAGAGGGCAACTCTTGCTTATCCCTGTATGCTTTCCAAAAATAGACAGGGACTGTGAGAGAGCTTCGCAGGTATCTGCATGCATGCTGGGGCATGCCCAAGACTATATACCCTCTCCCATACAAACACATAGAAATAAAGATAATTTTCACAAAGGTAGTCAGTCAATGCGGTGATTACTAATTCGGGATTGCGGAAAGCAGGTAATATCCATTTCTCTTCTTCAGGAACTGGTGTTTTCACAGGAGGTTCAGGACGGACTTGAAGCACAGAGCCTCGTAGAAAGAGGAAGATTTAAGGTCAGTCTCCAGAGGCTTGTTTGTTGGTGTGGGGGAAGCAGCAGAGGTGAACACTGTTGTTCCTCAGAGGCCACATATCGTGTTTTCTGAGTTAGATTCTCTCACAGCATCTGCAGCTTGCTGCTTGGCTGGGTGGCTGGAGGGAGCCCAGGACCCTCATGACCACCTTCCAGGAACTAGCATTACAAAGGCGCAAACCCCATGCTCAGCTTTTAACATGGGGCTGGGCTTGACCTCAGGTTCTTAGGTTTGCACACCAAGCACTTTACTGATTGAATCATTACCTCGCCCTCTCCAAAGGCTTTAGACACAGATCTAGTTCTTTTGCATTTGAGGTCATCATCTGCTTTTTGGAGAAGGGGGGGTGAAGGGGGAGAAGACAGGCTTTGGGGGACTGGGGTAGGGGTAGAAGCTATGGAGGGGGCAGATTAAATGTCCTGGATCTGCCACATCCTAACACTAGGATGAAAAACAACTTAAGATCTTGTTTATATTCTGCTACKTTCCTACCAAATACATATAATGCAACCTATGGAAGACGGCAGTAAGGTTTGGGTGAGGCTTGGGGGAGATGTTTCAGATGGATTCTCCTTCCATAGGCTATGGAAGGATTTGAATTTGACGCCTAGAAATCAGGTACTAAGAGGGCATGGATGTAAGGTCTGTCTCCTCTCCAGCTCTGGCATGGTAAACATGCACCATCACACTGGCTTCTTTTGTTTTTCTTCATGGATTCTGGGTGTTGAGATCAGGTCTTCATGCTTACACAGCAAGCTTTCTCCTCTGACTGAGTCATATCTGAAGTCTGCGGAACTTTAGTTTGTTCGAATTTTTACAGGATCAGCAAATGTCTAAAAGTGACTTTAGCAATTTCATTCCTGGTGGCCAGTTCGTGTCATAAATGAACATTATGTTGACATATTTCACTTATTTGGTGCCTTTTATATCCTTAAGGTACCATTAAATATATTCTCTTCTGAAAACTCAGCTAGGCAGAGACTACTAGCCTGGTTTTAAAGACGAGGTCATGGATACACAGGTCAGTTATCTGGATGGAAGACTTGCCTTAAGGGTCACTTTCTCTTCTGTTTCTCTGTCCTGTTTCTTCTTCTGGAGATTGAGATGTATAAATGGTGCTATACACTGAGCTGTATAAATGCTGCATTTACAAGACTATAAGGGGACCCTTGACGGACCCTGACCAACAAGGAATGGTCATTCAGTCCCTAGTGTTGGAAATCCCCGTGCTCCGCAGACTGACAGCCACTACTGTTAATCCCTGAAATGGTGAGTCTCCCAGTAAGGTATGACAAACCTCAGGCCCATGTTTTCAGATAACCGTTAGTGGCCACAAAAGTTCCCCAAGATGGTTGGTCAACCTTTGTCAGGTCTGTTCTGACTGTGTAGACAGTTGGGTTTCACCAGGAGGGCACTGATAGTAGGAGCCCAGAAAGTCCAAACCTAGAGCCAGGAGATGCCCGCTCCTTCCTTGCCTCCCTCCCGCATAGCTTCATAGCCCTCCTCTCTGACGTATAAAATATGATATGTTCCTGAAATTTCAGGAACAATTGACATATGTTCTTGAAAACTGTATATAGCACTTGCTTCCGAACTTCAGCCAAGTCCTATGTAAAGGGGAATCAAAAGAGGGTCCCCCAAGGTTTTAAAATACAAATCAGAAATTCAGCGACAATACCAGTCAGATGAACTGTTTTTTCTGAGTGATTTCTGCAGTTAATACCATGAAATAAAGGGAGATAATAGCTTTAAAAACTGGATGTGAGAAAATAAATGTCTCTTTATTTTTCATTGATCAATGACTCACTCCCTGTGTTCCAGAGAAGTTACTGACCCTTGCTGGTTTCATGAACTTAAATATAAAAGAAGAGGAGGAGTGGGTTCAGTCAATAATGTGCTACCCAAGCAAGCACGAGGAGCTGGGTTCAATATGCCAACACTCGTATTTAAACAAAAAGGCTAGAGGTCATGATACATGCCTGTAATCTCAGCACTGTAGAGCTGGAGTAAGAAGGAGACCTGGAGCCTGTGGCCAGTCAGTCTATCCAAACCCAAATCAGCAGCTCCGAGTTCAACAAAATACCCCGTTTTAAAAGAACAAGGTGGAGAGTTATTGAGGTCAACATCTGATGTCAACTTTTGGCATCCACATGCTTGTGTGTATATAGGAAGGTGTATACACATATACATACCCCAAAGCAAACAAGGAAGGAAGGGAGAAAGAGAGAAGGGAGGAGAGAGAGGGGGAAGAGTTGCTTTCCTTTGTGTGAGGAGTAGATTGCTAGCAGATAGGCTCAGAGCCGTGACTTGGTGAGCCTAGCCAGATGGCTTTATAAACACAGTCCCTGAGCAGCGTAGGTTTGGATGCTCTATCAAGATGAAGAACATAGGCTCGAAGCTGGGATATCTGTTTAACGATGAAGCTAGACTATAGGACAGTCACACATCTGACTCTGTGCTTAAGAAAAGGCCGCACGTGGAGAATCTTGCATCAGGTGGTTAGCTCCCACAGAAGACCTCACAACATACATTTCAAGTACCCGTGAATCTCAGATAGATACATCCTGTTTTCTTTCTTCCAGCCTTTCAAAAGTGGTATTCAATACTCAAGAAAACCTCAAAGGTTTAAGTTGGCACTTGCCAGCCCAATTTAAGGTCAGGTTTTGCATAGAAGACTCAGACAGGAAGCAGGCTGGTGTAAAAGCAACCAGAAGGGTAATGAAACAATACCACTCCATCCACCGACCATGCACGGAGATGTGCTATGTCATCTGATGGTAGCTTTGTTTTCTCTTATCAGTTTCAGTTGTGAAAGTGACTATTGCCCTTTAGCATGGCCCCTAAGATGGTTGTGTGTAGAGGAATTTTAATCCAGCAACATGGCAGCTCTGGTAAGGGGTCACATCCAAAGACATCCTAGGTGTATGGGATCTGGCTGGAATGCAGACATTCCCTGGATTATAGTATGATCTGACTGGAAATATAGACACACCATTAGCACTCACCTTTCATCCCTAACAGTGAAGTAAGGTTAGTTTACAGAAGGAAGCAGCCATGTTCAAAAGTGATGTTTAATTTGGGGACAGTCAAAGTGACAAATCAGAGAAAGGTTTGGCAGAATGAGTCAGATAGGATATGCCCCACTCTCACTCTTACGAGAACAGACAGACATGAGAGGCTACTTGGGAACAGTGCAGAGAGAGCAGCAGTCAGTTCAGTCTACTGAGAGGTAGTGCAGTGAAATAGAGAGTTGATGGCAGTTCAGCCCATGGAGTTCAGAAGCAGTTTTTTTTGTTTTTTGTTTTTTGTTTTTTGTTTTTGTTTTTCGAGACAGGGTTTCTCTGTGTAGCTCTGGCTGTCCTGGAACTCACTCTGTAGACCAGGCTGGCTTCGAACTCAGAAATCCACCTGCCTCTGCTTCCCAAGTGCTGGGATTAAAGG
>BDUI01011905.1:11849-22532 GCA_002335545.1 Apodemus speciosus
GCCAACACCTGCTGTTTCCTGAGTTTTTAATCTTAGCCATTCTGACTGGTATGAGGTGAAATCTCAGGGTTGTTTTGATTTGCATTTCTCTAATTACTAATGATGTTGAACCTTTTTTAAGGTGCTTCTCAGCCATCTGAATTTCTTCAGGTGAGAAGTCTTTCTTTAGCTCTGTACCCCATTTTTGATAGTGTTATTTGTTTTTCTGGGGTCTAAC
Source organism: Apodemus speciosus (assembly GCA_002335545.1). NCBI lineage: Eukaryota > Metazoa > Chordata > Mammalia > Rodentia > Muridae > Apodemus > Apodemus speciosus. The sequence continues at coordinate 12,067 of BDUI01011905.1, forward strand.
TTCTTGAGTTTTTTGTATATATTGGATATTAGCCCTATGTCAGATGTAGGGTTGGTGAAGACCTTTTCCCAATTTGTTGGTTGCCAATTTGTCCTTTTGACAGTGTCTTTTGCCTTACAGAAACTTTGTAATTTTATGAGGTCCCAGTTGTCTATTCTTGATCCTAGAGCATAAGCTATTGGTGTTCTGTTCGGGAACTTTCCCCCTGAGCCAATGTCCTCAAGGGTCTTCCTTAGTTTCTTTTCTATTAGTTTTAGTGTGTCTGGCTTTATGTGGAGGTCCTTGATCCACTTGGAGTTGAGCTTAGTAGAAGGAGATAAGAGTGGATCAATTCTCACTCTTCTACATGCTGACCTCCAATTGAGCCAGCACCATTTGTATAAAGAGAGTCTACATGAGAAAGGACTCAGTTCTGTGCCAAGGTCATCCCAATTTAAATCAATTATAGGATCAGGGAAGATGCTTAAATGTTGACATTCAGAGCTATAATCATAGCTAAGTTTTCTCAGGAAAAAGTTCACTAAGGCAGATTCAGTCTGTAGTAATAGCCAGAGAGACATGCATAGAGATCATATTTACCCTCAATCTGGCACAGTACCAAAGCTTATTGCTTCCTTGAAACAGGTTGCAACTGTTTCTATAATGAGGGCATCATATAAGACCCTTGAACTTGAAGCACAAGGAAGATTTTGGAAAYCTTAAAGTTAACAAAGCAGCTATGTGGTATACCAAAAAGATGGAGAGTCTGGAGTTGCTTTATTCCTACTGCATGACCTTTAGTATCACGGTCAAGAGTGTGACTTGCAGAACCTAGTTACCTATGTTTAAACCTAGCTTTTTCATAATAGCACTCTATCTTGGTGCCTCATTATAAAATGGAGTTGATAAAAGGTAAAACAGTTAAAAATTGAATTATGGAGTAAGAAGTCACTGAGTTTATATGTGCAACTTTAATCAATAGTAACAGTACACAGGTTTTATTGTTACCAAAATCTTTTGCATAATGTTTTTCCTATAAAATGAGAATAAGAATACTTTATTTAAAGACTACATGGGATATTTTATGTTTTCAGACAGGGTAAAAATTCAGAATGTGGTAACAGCTATTGTGAATTGTTCAAGACATATTTTCATATTTTATTGTTGTTCACTTAGTCCTAGTGTTGACCAAAATGGTTTATAAAGAAGATGAAGCATCCCCTTTATTTCATTTAAATGGATGAGAAGAACTGTTCATGCCAGGGCAGTTGGGATGGCAGATCAATGTGCTAAGACATCAATATGTTCAGTAGCAAATGAGTCTTAATAAACCATTCTTTTCTCGTATGCTTTTCAATATTTAATGTATTACTGTATGTGATAAATCCATAAGTAAGCCTAGACTTAATGATCCCTTTCCTACCTCTCCCTTTTTAAATTTTATGTTGTAAATGTTTACCTAGATTATTAGTAATGAAAGGTAAGGATTAGTGCTTCTGTAAGAAAAAGGAAGGGAGAAGAAACTTGGTAAATGCTGGCTACCAATTTATCTTAATTCTGGGATCAGTTCTTCAATGCCACCATGAACAAAAAGTGACTTTCTGTACAGTTGAGAAAGCACAGAAGGTGCATAACTTCATGTTATACAGCCATTGAGCATTGAAACACACTATAACCATATGATACCTACTGTATCATCCTCTCATTCTCCTCTCATTCTCCATTGATTATAGAGTCTTGGTACATCCCTATGTCTACCTAGTTCCCAAAAGTATGCTATGTGATTCTGTTCGTCTTACTTCCTCCAAAGAAATAGTTATATAGCTGGAAACACTGGAAGTTTAAGAGAGAGATTTGATCAATGCCTGGGGTACAGCAATATCCTATTCATGGTCTAGGTATGAATGAAGAGCATGACATCTTCAGATCCTTACAAAGGTGAGAGAATTAAGAAAGAAGATAGTTGGAAGCAAAAAACTATCTGCAGATGTACACATAAAGTCTAACAAAATTTTTATTAAAGGTTAATAAAAATATTAAAATAGTATTTCCTGTGGAAAAAATAGTCTGTCACAAAGCTAAAAAAAGATATGTATTTAATTTTAATGACAAGAATATCAAGAAAACTACAGTGGAGAGAGGGAACTTGCAGAGCCCACCTCCAGCAGAAAGACAGGGGATCAAGTGAGGGATGTGGTTGCTATCCCAGTCAAAACTCTGACTCATAATTGTTCCTGTCTAAAAGAACTGCAGGGATGGAAATGGAGACGAACCTGAGGAAAAGAAAGTGCAGCAACAGGCTAAAAGTGGGATCCAGCTCAAGGGAGGTCCCAAGGCTGGACACTATTACTGAGATTATGTTATTCTCACAAAAAGAGGCCTATCATGACTGCCCCCAAAATCCCCACCAAGCAGCTCAAAGAGTCAGATGCAGATATTTGCACCCAATCAATGGATAGAAGCTGCTGACTCCTGTGGTTGAATTAGGGAAAAGCTGGAAGAAGCTGAGGAGGAGGGCTACTGTAGTCTGAGACCAGCAGTCTCAATTAACCTGGTCCCCAGAGACTTCTCAGACACCGGATTACCAACCAGCTGATATGAGGCCCCCAAAACACATACAGCAGAGGACTGCTGGGTCTGGGTTCAGTAAGAGAAGATGCACCTAACCCTCAAGAGACTGGAAGTCTTAGGGAGTTTAGAGGTCTGGTGGGGTGGATGGTGGGGACATCCACCTGGAGACAGGGGGTGGGGAGGGGAGGAGGTATGGGATGTGGAACAGTCAGAAGGTGGCTGGGAGGGGAATAAAATCTGGAGTGCAAAAAAAAAAAAATGAAAAATAAAAGGATATCACGAGAAACATTCCCATACACAGCTGGGTGAATAAACACAGGAAAAAAAACCCCAAAACACCAATCTGTCAGTACACTGAAGTGTCTAATACTGTTCCATATGTGATTATATTATATTTACAATACATATATTTACTAAGTATTAAATATATTCTAAGAACTCTTCTTTTTACCAGGGCTGATATCCAAAACAAACAAGTTCTCCTGTTTTCACCGAACACCTTTGTACAGGGATACAAAAGAATACTCAATTTGCATGTTTCCAAGACATATCTTGGTTGTTCCTTTATACCAATGGAAGCATGACCACTCGTTTGCAGAGTGTGTAAAAGCTGCCATTAGTTCTCATTTACCGATAGTTTCAGCCACATTGCCTGACTTATCATTTTAAAGACTGATTCATGATAAAAGTTAGAAAGAAAAACTACTTGGAGACTTCTACAATAATCAGGAAATAAATGTTGTATTTTGACCTAGTGTGCTGTCCTTAGAAAAGCAAGCACACTGTACATGTATTTTGAAGAGTTTTCTGGATGATGGGGTGTAGATTGTGAAAGGAAAATGAAGAGGAGGTTGACCACAGAGTTTGGGCAAGAGCAAAATTGGAATAGATCATTTTCTGTAAAGCAAAGACTATGAAAGGGCAGGATAAAGACAAATAACAAGTCTACTATTGTAAATATTTACTGTTTAAAAGTCTAAGAGGAAATAAAGTAGGCAATGAAGATATAGACATATAATTTAAACATAAATAGGAAGTGAGGTRGTTAGAAAAACTGTGCAAGTATTATTATAAATATAATATTAGCARCCTAATATCTAATMGAAATTCCACTAAGTAAATAAAAATTCAACTGCATATAATGAAGTTATATAGCTAATGAAATATTGTCAATGATTTGAATTTTTTTACTCTCTTCCTCTCRTAGAATACATTCTTTGTTATTCTTTATGTTTTGTCAATTTTATGACTTTTATAGAAATGTACATTATTTYATAATAAAAAATAGATTAAAGAAGCAGAAAACCAAATGGGACATAAAGCAAGTTGGTAGGTAATAAGAAAATGGTTTTATAGGCAAACGCTGCAAATAGTATCTGGGAAAAATGGAAAAGTAATATTTTAAAAATTGTTTTTATTCAGATATAATTTGGCTCATTTTCTATATGACTGACATCCTCTCAAACAAATAGCGAATTATATAACCTCCAAATGTATAAAATTTGTTAAGTCTGCAGTATAATAAGACTATATGCAGTTTTATTTGTTAAGGTGTTAACAGTAAATAACTTCAATAACAATAATGATGATAATGATTAATAATGGTATTTTTATCATTATGGCATATAATGATCAAGGTGATGGCAGAAGCCACCCACGGATGACAATACTGTCACTGATAACTATCAAGACACATACAATTAGGAATTAGACAATATCTGTGCCTTTTATCCTCTCAGCATTATATGGCAATTACAACAAACTCCTAGAGGAATAGATCATGGCCAGTGCCCTGAGTAATAGCATGTTACCTGTTTCAATACACAAAGACAAGGGCTGGAAGCAAGGCACTCATTGTGCTGTTGATAGTAATTGACTTGCAGTACAAKGAACAACTATGAACTAGTGGTTGATGTCTTTTATATCGATCCCTAGAAAATTCTTCATTGTCTGTCACTAGTCTATTTTTTATTGCTTCAGTCAGCCAGAAAGGGTGATGATGAGCACATTGTGCCACAAAGTACCACAGCATTGATTTAGTAAATTGAATTTTATATCAATAATATAGCTATAGATGTATAATAACCATTTCTCATAAAACCGTAGAAACAATGTTGATTGTTATGGGCATAGAAAATGATGAATATCTATAAAGGACATCTATGTGTCTGTCAAATGTTCATTACAATTTCATTTTTGCTGACATTGAATTAATTTCTCTGACAGTAAACAACAACTTAACACGTTTCTAATATGTTTTTAGATGTTTCCCTTTAATTAAGACTCACTAACTTCTCCATTGATGTTCTCTCTTTCTACCTGGCTCACTCTATGAATTACATCTCTGGGCTTGTGTAAGTCAATTTTTAACAGATATACGGAGTCCTCATCAACAGAGAACCCCCATTGCAGCTTTTGCTTAAGAATCTATTCTCTTTCTGTATTAAGGGTTTACCCATTCCTCTGCATTATAATACTTCACCTCAAAGGAGGCTTACACCAGCAGGCTCCATGTTGGAGACATCAGGCAAGCAATGCAGAACAGAACGGGTAACTTCCAAGCACCTGCTTAGGAATCCCTTAATTTGCTGACATTTTATAATGAGATTTTATAAAACTTACGAGGAACCTACTCCTGTTTTGCAGAATTTTTAACAGCGAGATCCTGCTTGGTGTTAGTTTTCCAATACTATCGAAAAGCAAGAAAGAGATAAAACCTCCCAAATTCTCTAAAGCATGGTTGCATTTAGTTGAAGAGGACAAGTTGGTTAGACTGTTTATACCATGCTTGGCTCTACTGACTTCAACTTTATACATTTTCAGTTAAGGTAGCATTAGATGTTCCTTGTAGTTATAAAAATAAACATTCTCAATAAAGCTATCACATTATATGGTTTCTTGCAATAAAATGTTGCGATGTGTGCTGCAACCCAAGTAAACTGAAGCAGCACACAGAGATTCCACCCTGCTGGAGCAGCTGTATCATATTGCTGACCATATTTCAGTAAGCAGTTGGAAAATGTTTACCAAGAGGTTTTATCTGTGAAAAAGTTCATCTTAAAAACCTGATTTTTTCATAGTATTAATGACAGCTAGTCCAATCCAGTGTTTACTTCTTTTCCAGCACATCACAGATAAGAACACAATTTACTGTCACAATCAAACGATGAGGTAGGAAGTGCGACACTGCTCCTTTTATAAAGGAGAAATCTGAAGCAGAGAGCAGTTATGTAGCACATCTGAGGTCATGCACTAGAAAGAAGTCAAGGCTGGGTGAGCAGGTGGCCTTGGGGACAGGATCTAATCACTGAATACTCATCCTGATTCTCACGTAGAGTCAGTTGCCTGCTTACAGTCCTGCTGGCTGCTTTCTGTTGTAGGTTAAACGCACACAGGGGCCATGCTAATCTTCTCTGTATTGTTCCAATTTTAGTATATGTGCTGCCTATATATATATATATATATATATATATATATATATACACACATACATATACATATATGTCTATATATGCATATACATATTTATATATAAATAAATATATAATTATATATGCATATATTTATATAAATATAAAATTTTATATTTAATATATAATATATTAAATACATGAATGTGTGTATGCATATACACATATATCATATATATAAAGTTTATAGTATTATTAGCTGATTCTTTGTGAATTTTACATCATGTACCCCAATCACACTCATCTCCCCTCCCCACTTACTGCCCTCCACCCTTGAAACCTTTTCGCCCAACAGAGAAAAAAAATCTCATTGTAGAAAATGGAGTGTGTCTCACTTTTATATACACTTCTGTCCACACTTTTTTGCTTGCAAATGTTCATTGCAATGGCTCAATGGTCTGGCGTCTGCTACTCTATCAATACTAGAACCTCCATGGGACCCTTCTGGGATATGCCCTGTTACCCTGTATCATGGAGCTCCTGTAGGTTTGGATCTGTAGGACTGGCTCCTTTATGCATTCCAGCATCTATGGGGTAGATGTTGAGATGGGGCAATTCAAAGCCCTGGATCTGGTCCTTGAAGGTATCTGAGCTGGTCAGCCCACAGGCCTTCCCGTTCTCGTGCCCTTCTGGCTGGCTCACCAGCCACTGCCCTAACCAGGTCCAGCTTTTTCATGCTGCTCAGGAGAGGTGCAGGGCCTGCCTTCCTCACTGCTGCAGCCAGTTAGGGATGTGGCCTGTTCTCCCACTCTCATGATCCGGGCTCAGCCCTTCTGCCTGACATAGAGGTGCAAGGGAAGAGGGAGGGGTGGAAGACATCCTTTCCTTGTCCACACCGCTACGCAACAAACAAGAGGCAGGGCTGGCTCTCTCTTTAGGACTAACTCACCTGCAGCCYCCACATCAAGGGCTACATGTGCTGTGCTTCCCAGGTGAGAGACACAGCCAGCTCTTCTACTCTCATGATCCCGTGAGGGTCAACTCTTCGACTTGTCATGGGTGATGAGGGCAAAGGTGGGGGAAGAACATCTCTCTCCAACTCTCCCTCACCAATGCCACTGCACAGCAGATAGGAGGCAGGACCAGCTATCCCATACTTATGCCCCCAGGTCCGAATCACCCACAACCCCCACATCCAGGGCCAGTTACGCTGTGCTACACAGGTGAGGTACATGGCTATAGCTTCTGAGGTGCAGCTCTCATGACTCCAGGACCAGGTAGTGACCCATTTGCCACAGGTAGCAAGGGGCAAGGGTGGAGGAGGGTATATCTCCCTCAGCCATGCCACTGCAYGGGAGACAAGTGGGAGGGCTAGCTCTCCCATGTTTGTATCCTCAGGGCTAGCTCACCAACAACTCATGTGAGAGTCCTCTCTCTGGAGTACTGCAGCTGGTGAGGAGCAGGATCAATTAATTCTCTTGCTCTCACACCCCCAGTGCCACCTCTCCCAGGATGACCAGGTGAGTGGTGGGGCCAATTCTACACAGCCCTCAGACATCAACATGTCCTTGGCTAACAGCCCAGACCAGGAATGTCCACCTGGTCTTTCATGGTAACAGAACCCTGTGCTACAGAGACATAAGATCGGACATGGCCTGTATTGGCAGCATCGGCCAGGACACCCCATGGTCCCAGGTGGCACACCAGCTACCCATACCAGGCTGTTCTTCACTACCATCGAGACCTTTTCAGTTCTTTTCACTGTGCCCATATCTTTCGGTTTCTCTTTTGCTTCCAATGCTCCACCATTTATTTGCTCTTCCTAGTGATGCCTGGGGTCTCTGAAGGTCTGGGGGCCATCTCAGGTGTGGTCTCAGGAGTTATGAGCCTTACTCTTGCATTATGGTACTAGGCAGACATCATCTCAGGCTAGCTCCCTGTCCTGACTACGACTATAAGTACTATGATTACTATGATGAATATTTCTTCTTTTTTTCCCAGCCTCCTCCTCCTCTTCCTCCTCCTTCCTTCCTTCCTTCTCCTTCTTTGTAGTGTCATCTCTCTGATCTTTGCATAGCCATATCTTTTCATTCTTCAGTTTCTACATTATCTTTACCATCTCCCCAGGGAGGACCTCTCAGGGTATTCTATCTCATGGAGCACTCTTTCCTAGTCACTGCCTATCACACGACCCTGCTGTATTTTCTCTATAGCTATTGACTAGCTCTGAACTTAATTCTATTTATTTATTAATATAGTTTTACAAATCCAATGAGGATAGGAACTCAACTGTATTTTCACTATCGGATTTTGTTTCTAATACCTAAGTGGGATACATTTTAGAAATAGAATAGTTACGGATGAATAAGTCGATGAAAGAGAAAAGACAATTTGGGCAAATGTCAGAAGTATAGTTGGTGAGTAAATATTCTGTAATTTGGTGGCAAAAAGGATGCAGATAAGCTCCAGAGTAATGGAACAGTATATACTTAAATAACCAGTCAAACAGATGGGCACCAAAGTAACAATTCTGAGTTGTTCCCAGTTGTTTATATGCAGAGTCTGTCTAGAGAGTTTATTCAGCCGATGTTTTATTAGCAACCAAAACATGTGAAAGCCTTTCCAGTCCAACAGGAAATGGGATGTGAATGTGCCTTTAAAATTACATGAACTTAGTTTCTACACTAGGAAGAGTATTTCTCACGGCTCTTCTAGATTCCTAATTTTCATAACAGCATTGACCTCATTCATTAGGAAATTAGGCAACGGCATGGTGAGGATTTCATTTTGCATCCCCCCTTTTTTGTTTCAATTTAGTGCCAAAGTTTCACACACTCCTGTATATAAGCAAAGTTGCGATATCCTATAGGAGGAATGACAACCTGCAATGTTTTCATCATTCACAAGTGATATTTGATTGAATGTAGATTATTTAAATTCTTCCTCATCYTTCATTCTCGAAACAGTAAATATCAGCTTAGAGAAACACAATGAGCATTGAGTTATACATTCAACAACATCATTTCTAAATCTGGCTCTAACACTTAGAAGCAGAGGGCCAGAGGAAGTCAACAAGTCATTCTGGGCATGTGCATCTCTCCTACTTTGTGACTGAAGATTAGATTATGGCCCTTCCAACTCTGACACTTTGGAACTCAGAGTCATAAAACACACAAGCAGCACTGTTTTTCATTTTTTTTTTTTTAAAATTGTGGCCCAGACCGACTTCAAACTCATGGCAAGCCTCTTGCCTTAGCCTCCTGGGAACTTGTATTACAACAGCTTCTAGCGTATACAGTTGACAACCAGACTTCTCCATCACAGTGAAACTACTCCATAGGCTCTCAATGGCTTTCTAGCAAGACATTTTCATCCAAGACTCCTTTATTTAGCTTCCATTGCTGTTGRTGTAAAAACACCAACTTCTAAATCTAATAAGAAAGAGATAAACTATGTCAGAGTAGCGTTATTCTAGTCAAAATTGCTTAAAAATCTTTACTATCTACCCATAACAGAGGGCGTATAAATCAGAGGACTAGAGCAATACTCCTTACAACAGACTGAGAAATATACAAGACATCTGATATCAGATGTTTCCAGCTTGATGTGACTTTAGAGGTTGTTGAAGGATTTTCCTATTACAGAAACGCTTCTCTGCTTGCTAAACTCTCAACACTACAGACAGAATCCTTGATTTGTTACTTTAGATAAATATAACAAGTCCTCAAATATAATATATAACTTAAAGGTTGTATGAAATACATGAAATCTTCTAAAATAAACATAATATTCATAATTTATTATTATATCAAAAACCTTATAATGCCTTGAAGAAATAAAAAGATTATCTACCCCAAATCTAGAGGCGAGGAATTCAAGACTTACAGAGACTATGTGACTTGAACAACTGTGCATGTGTTGAGTGGCAGGGCCAAGACTACAAACCACAAAATCATCTCTGGGGGAGGAAAGGTGTGGCTATGAGGAAGGGACCTTCAAGGACAGGTCGATTAAAATTCTTACTCTGATTCTTGTATGACAATGAGGCATTTTCTTAATTTCTTTTACTTTTTATTGTTATTTGGAAACATCAAGACTATCACATAGAAATCATATAGCATAGATGCATGTGTATATAAATATAGTTTTAGCTAATATGCCTCTTTACATCTTTACAAGCTGTCTACCTACTGCAAATGTCTGATTTCTAAATTCTGATCAATACTTACATATTTTCAAGTTCAGAATCACGGTCACCTCTTATTTAAAATTTCATTTGATGTTATGGCTATTGCTACAGCATCTATACAAACCCTCAAAAATCATTTATAGGTGATTCCTGAATAGCTCCTGCGGTGTTAGGGATCTCAGATAATGCTCCATGATGCAGTAGTGATTGAATTCTGCTAGGCTCTGGGCTTCAGCTCAGGACTGGAGAAATGGCTTGGCAATTAAAAAACACTTGCTTCTGAGTTTAGTTCTCAGCATCCATATCATGTGGTGTTA
>BDUI01011905.1:27449-46711 GCA_002335545.1 Apodemus speciosus
TTTTGCATTTCCTCCCTATTGGCTTCTATCTTTTGACCCATATTCTCCTGAATTTCTTTAATTGATTTTTGTGTTTCCCTCGTAAGGGCTTCTAACTTTTGATCCATTTTCTCCTGTGTTTCTTTAAGAGATTTATTTATGTCCTTCTTGTGTTCCTCTAACAGCATCCTGACCAGTGATTTAAAATCCAAATCTTGTTTTTCTGGTGTGTTGGAGTATCCAAGACTTCCTGTTGTCAGAGAATTGGATTTGGATGCTGCCATGTTGCCTTGATTTCTGTTAGTAAAGTTCCTATGTTTGCCTTTTGCCATCTGGTTATCTCTGGCGTTAGTTGGCCTTGTCACTGGCTGGTGTTTGAACCTCCTGTGGGCCCGTAAGGGTAATTCCACACCTCTGGATGTCAGGGTTTCCCCTGGCTCGGATTGCTGGTATGCTACCTTCCTCTTGGGTCCCTTGGAGCCCTAATGCTTCCTGYCCCAAGCAATGCTACCCTTGGGTTGTCTTTGTGAACCTGGTGCTGCCTGTCTGCTCTTTCAGGGTGCACAGATGGCAGATGCTGCAGGGACCTTATCCAAGTGCTGATCACTCTGCAGGGCAGATGACCCCCCAACTGGGTTGGTGCATGACTGGGTTGTCATACAGATGGTCCGCCAAGCTGCCCAGGCCCTGCTACAGGCAAAAGCCTGGCAGGTTACCGCGCCCCCAACCCCCCAGCAATGTTAGTCTCAGATTAAGTCTGCGTACCTGGCCCCATCTGTTGGTTCTCTACCGCTGACCTGGCGGCAAGATGGAGACCGCTGCTGCTAGGTCTTGAGTGCTAGGAGGACTGCAGGGCAGGTGGTCCCCAATCGTGTTGGTGCAAGACCCGGTGGGCATAGAGATGGCCCGCCGAGCCTCCCAGGTCCTGCCTACAGGCGAAAGCCTGGCAGGTTACCACCCGAGAGATGTTAGTCTCAGATTAAGTCTGCGTTCCTAGGCCAGTCTGTTAGTTCTCTACTGGTGACCTGGCGGCAAGATGGAGACTGCTGCTGTGAGTTACAAAATTTTTTAATTCAATTTAAAAGTTTTACATTTTTTAGTGTCCGTGGTCTAGTAGGAAATACTGAATTAATATAATGAATGAAATACTGAATCTGTGTTTGAGCAAGTATTTCTTGTCCATAGAAAGCTTACAACAGCAGGGATACGAGGCAGGGCACAGCAATACTGACACAGTGGCAAGAGGAAGTGTGCATAAGTATGAGCCGATAGAATTTTCTTCACGATCTTTGTTGGTACCAGCTATTCAGAAGATTTTGTGTGGTTATTAGCAAGAACATCTTGCATGGAAACATAAATGTGTTAAGGCAAGAAGTAAGACAATGCGGCATACATACTGTAGGACAACTATGCTCCAGGGAGATTATCTATCTGCAAGAACATTCTATATGACTCTAATGTTGGGTAGAAATTACAATACGTACAGGCACTCTATGTAGACAACATCTACCGTGGATTTATTACATGATGCACATGATTCTAGGTTGCTTGTTATTTTCTCATTTAATCATACAACCCCCTGAGATAGACTCAACTCCTCTTCACTTGCAGAGATGCGGAAGCTGAAGTGTACAGTTGTTAAGGGATTAACCACGGCCACAGATAGCCAGAGCTAGAAAGATAGGTCTAACCCGGCTGGCCAACTTTATAGCTCAGCAGAACTCACAGATCCTTTTCTGCCATGCATTTCTCTAATGAGAAGAATTTATTTAATTTGATTTTCCTTTTTATATTAAAGAGAAAATCTAAGTGCTTCTTTCTAGTCAGGTTTGTAAAACTGGCTTTTTTTTTCCTACTTAAAAGCTATGCAACCATAAACTGTCTTTGAGTGAAGCTTAATTTCTCCATCTCTAAATAGCGATAGAAGTCCTCCTCTCTGTTTTTTAAAGGATTAAATGAGTAGGGTATGTTAAACAGCTAGCTAGCAAGTGGCCAGGATTATAAGAGGCTTTAACAAATGTTAATTTATTATGGGTCCCGGTAAGATAAAATTACATTTCAAATTAAAACCAGCTTCGCTATTAGTGGCAGGCTGAGAGCAAACAGATCATTGCTCTGGAGCATAAAGGTGTCTCTATTTACAAACACTTCACGGAGCCTGGAGGATTATCTTTGCCATAGTCCTCACTTTAATTCAGAGCACAGAGCACAGGCATATCAGCATAGGACGGAGTCTGCACAGATGCACATTTCAGCTTCCAAACTCTGCTCCCTGGCTAAAGTTATAACAAGCTACTTCAGCAACATGGTATTAGGAAGTAAATAGGAAATGCTTAATCATTTAAAATACGTAGCAGAGAACAGAAGCGACAAAGAAGCACATGGCAGCTTGAAAATCTCCTCTTTTTCATCAGAAATGACAAATGACTTCAAGTAAATAGGCAAAATATAAAACCCAAGCAACTCTCTTTCTGATTGTCTGTCTCTGTCTCTGTCTGTCTCTGTCTATCTCTGTCTCTCTGTCTCTGTCTCTATCTCTGTTTGTCTCTGTCTCTGTCTCTGTCTCTCTTTCTCTCTCTGTCTTTTTCTGTCTCTCTGTCTCTCTGTCTCTGTCTCTGTCCCTCTCCTTTTACTCTCTCTTTTTAGACAGGGTTTCTTTGTGTACTTATGGCTGTCCTAAAACTCACTCTGTAGATCAAGCTTGCCTCTAAATCAGAGATACTCCCTCCTCTGCCTCCCAAATGCAGGGATTAAAATTATGAGTCACCACTGCCTCCCTAGTCACATTTTTGGTTAAAAAAAAGTCAAGGCCAGCCTCCAATTGTATTTAAGCACACAGTTGTATATGTTTGAAATTTTCATTATAGGCTGTTATATTGGTCATCTTAAAGTAGGTAACTCTAGAATGAGAATTTGAGGGAAGTCTTATTTTTAATTCTTTGAGTATTTTGTACAGTGCATTTGGACCATAGTTGCTACTCCCCTAATCCTCTAATTCCTCCTAGGTCCACTTTAAATTAAAAATACATTGTTTTCTTTTTAAAAACCATGCATCAAGGCTAATTTATGCTTTGCATATATTCTTGGATATGTGGTCTTCCATTCAAAAGCAGTCAACCCACCAAGGGCTAAACTGTTAAAAAGAACTAACTCTATTGGAGGAGATGTTTGGTTCATAGCCATAGTTTCACTCCTTTGCCAAGCATATACTGGTTTTAGAACAAAATGTTTAAAAATACAAATAAAAAATGAACATTTCTTATTCACCTATAAATTAGATCATTTATTTATCAGTCACTATTTGCTGGGTTCTTACTGATGGTGATTAAATAAATGAACTGAGAGAGTTGACATTTCAGGGTGCTGTGCCTATGCCCTGTCACTTGTGGTGTGAGTAATGTGGCATGTTCTCAGATTCCTGCCACGTTCCCTCTTGGAATTAACATAGTGCATTAATTTGAAACTCTTTGAAACCAAATTTGCCTCCCTTCTTTTTTCCTATAGTTCTTGCACTAGTGGGAGAGTACCTCCCAAATTCCATTTAAGTATGGATCACCATTGACAGGAATACCATGGGAAGAGGAGTCAGAAGAAGAGCACTTCAGTTCTGACCTCACACAACCATATGGACAACATTGACAAGCTACTCCCTTCTTTCTGAACCTGGGTGTGATTATCTTTGATCAAGCAATGGGGGCTACTCTACAGAATTGCCACGAAACCCTAATGGTATGAAATGTGAAAAATCTTAGAAAATCACTTTGTGATAGACACATGCATAATACTATTTCTCCACAAGTAATTTGGAAGTATATAGCAGGAAATCCCATTACACATATATTTACAAGTATTGGAAGATTTTTACTTAAAGTAAAACTACAGTGAGCTTGAAGCTTTAGTTTATCTGCTAAACAACAGCTGACATAGTGTACAAATGTGAATCTTTTCCTAGAAACACTCATCAACCCAATTAAGCCAGAAGCATATCTGACCTGGTGTAGTCATCTTCAACCAGCATGTGCTTTGGAATTGGTGAGTACCTTCCTGGAGAGATGGGCGGCAGGGAAGTTTTGTATTCTAACGTGCCATTGTTACCAGACAGTAGATGATTTTCCATTGGTGGAGAATAAGCTAATAAATTGGGGAAAGAAAAAGAAATGGCATCAAACCTTTTATCTGAGTGATTTGTTGTGTTACATTTCAGAGGATGAGATTTAAATAGAAAGGCTGTGCTTCATCTCAATTATTTTTCTTGTTCTCCAATAGGAGTGAGTTGCTGTCCATTCACATTTCCCACATATAAGTGCTTGGTGACTTTACACTTGGAAAGATGTAATAACGGTTATATTTGTAACCCAAATTAGCCTAATTAGGTGATAAGAAGAACTGAAGCAGAGATTCTACCAACACATATTTTCAAAACGTTGATTAATTTTCAATTGAAACAAAAATGTTAGCTTCTAATTGCAGGACTCACATTCACTTTACATAATTAATATCAAATTATCAAAAAGCAAGAGACTCCCAAGGAATAAATTCTCCTCTAAAGAGTTCTCCATAAATATGCTGTACTTCCATCACAGGAAGTCTACAATCTCAAGCATTTTTCTTCTGTTTTTTTCATAATCCACCTTCTCACTGATACCTCTTCACTGATGCATTCCTTGACTGGGGTTCTCTTCTGTTCTTTTCTCACATCTGTTTTGTATGCTAAGGTCAACTCTTGAAATTCAACTTTGTGCTTGTTTTGTGGCTTAAATGTGTTTCACTGTCACTACTATTTGGGACATAATATACATAATACACATTCTCTTCATCATCAATTCTAGTTCTAGTTACTAGTTCTCTGTATAGCCCTGACTGTCCTGGAACTCATTATGTAGACCTGGCTGGTCTCGAACTCAGAAATCTGCCTGCTTCTGCCTCCCAAGTGCTGGGATTTTTTTTTGGGGGGGGGGCTGGGATTAAAAGCGTGTGCCATCACTGCCTTCTTGACAGAATATATTGCCTTTTATTTCTACTAAATTGTGTTGCTATTAACACATTTTGGTTAGCTAACCTTCCAGCCATGCTGCTGAAGGCAGGGCTTGTATTTCTTGGGCATCTCACATCTTACTTTACAATGTATGGTGCAAATGTTAAATTACTTTAATTGATTAGAAAGTTTTATGTTCTGCCTTTTAAAAAATCTCTACCATTGCATTTATTTGGCCTTACAAACTGGCCCATAGATCCTCAAATCTGCCTCCTCTCAATTTATCAGTTTCAAAGATCTCTGAAAGCCAAAACTCATTCCTATCCTAAGGTAAGGCTTATCTCAGCTTAGAGCATTCTTTGGGGGGAAAAAGGCCATTTGGAGGGCGAGACATTTGAGACCATCGTGTCAAAAAGTAATAGCTAAAGTAATGGGCCTTTAGCTGAGGTTATTCAGCTTTTAAATTTTCCACAGGAAAAACATCTAATCTAAGAAAGATTCAACAACTTGCTTGAGGTGATAGTATTAATTAATAGTCTGCCTTGAAGGCAGCCCCAGTGTACCTGCTCACAATTGAACTCTCAAAGTTTCAAATCCACCAAGCCAATTTATGTCAACAAAAATATCCATTAGACTTAGATAAAAAGTAATTCTTTCTAAATTTAGTCCTAGAAGACAGAAGAGAGGGCACAGGCCTAATTAGCAGTGGATTTGGTGCAGTCCCCAGACTTGTGATTCATGCTGTTGCCCTAGGGGTCCTGTGTCACCTACTGCTACAGGCACAGTAACTGAGTATTTTCTTTATTCTATAGAGTATAACTATTCAACTAAAGATAAAGGTTTGATGATGACTGAAAATAGAGAGTTCATCATGCCAGGGGCCAATGCTCTTCTGTAGAAGGAAGGGTACATCTATCTATGCCTCATTTTGCTAGCATCTGTTTTTCACTCTGCTGATACATAGATCTAAATTATGACAAGGGATAAAATGGCATTTGACAGCTCATGGGCCATGGGATTGAGCAATTATCATCTGGAGTGTTATACTAACACCATCGTAGCAGTCATTTACTGTGTTTAAAAATCATATCACTCTGTCTTTCCATAAATAGTGGACCTGTCAACACATCAAGGTGTCCCACCTTCAGAACATGAGCTAAGGTCCCATAAAACTACTTGGAAATGATGAAAAGAATATTTTCCCTGAAGATTTCCAGAAGTGTGAAAAGAGTAAAATTGTAAGCAGAGGTGCAAATGGCTTTGTGGAGTTCCATTTTGTATAATTGGCAGGCTATTGGAGAATGGCTCCAAGCACAGTACTTACAGTGAGTAATATCCGGTGGCCCATAAGGATCAGTCATATAAATAGTGGTGGGTTTGCCAACTTTTAGATAAACAACATCAGATGTGTTCTTCAATATAGCTACAGCCTCTTCATGTGTAACTTCTTCTAAACTATAGTTATTTACCTGAAAGGGGAGAAAGATCAATACAAATGTTAAACCTATGAAGTAAAAAACAACCATCCAGGCAGACAGTATGATATTTGGAAGTATGACCTTATGCAAAGATTGATTACAATGACTACCTTGGCATTTTTAACATTCTTGGCAGAACATACAGTTTAAGCTTTAACCAAAACAGGACAGGTATAGTCATGAATGCCACAAACAAGTTAGCTATGTCCATCTCTCTGAGGAAGCAACATGAGATGCATGCTGAATAACATTTCTAGAGAAAAGTAAAAATCTTTTTACTATTTGCTTTAGTTTTTATGATGAAAATAAAATATCTGTCTGGGTATGCAGCTCAGTGATATAATTAATAATTACTGAAAATGTACTAGGGCCTTAGATCAGTTCCCAGCACTAAAAAGTACAAACACAAAAACAATACTGCCAAGAAAGAATACACAGAAAACACTGTATAATAATTGAAATAAACTTTAAAAAAAACAATCTACACACTTCCTACTTTAATATATTTAAGTCAGTGTCACCATGTTGGACACATTGTTTTGTACTCTTGGATAAAGATATAGAGTGACTTCTGTAACATAATCTAGCATCGTGGCTTTTGTTTTTTACTGTTTTAACAATGATTTAAATACTCTCTTGCTACATCCTGTTTAGTTTGCTCTTAATATGGTGGTACAATAAATAATATAGCCAATGAATGCAGGGGCGTTTCAATATACAAAAATTCATTAACATAATCTACCATCTAAACAAACTGAAAGAAAAGAAAACATACACTAATCTCATTAGATGTTGAAAAATCCTTTGACAAAAAAAAGTTTTGGAGAGATCAAGGATATAAGGCTCATACTTAAACTAAAAGCAATATACACCAAGCCAATAGCCAACATCAAATTAAATGGAGAGAAACTCAAAGCAATTCCATTAAAATCAGGGACAACACAAGGCTGCCCACTCTCTCTGGGTCTTTTCAATATAGTACCTAAAGTTCTAGCTAGTTCAATAAGACAACTAAAGGAGATCAAGAGGATACAACTTAGAAAGGAAGAACTCAAACTATTGCTATTTGCAGATGACATCATAGTATACATAACTGACCCCAAAATATCTACTAGAGAACTCCTACAGCTGATAAACACCTTTAGCAAAGTGGCTGGATACAAAATTAACTAAAAAATATCAGTAGCCTTCTTTATACAAATGATAAGTGGGCTGAGAAAAAAATAGGGAAATAACACCCTCTACAATAACCACAAATAAAATAAAATATTTTGCTAACTCTAACCAAACAAGTAAAAGACCTATATGACAAGAATTTCAAATTTCTGAWGAAAGAAATTTAAAAAGATATTAGAAGATGGAAAGATCTCCCATGCTCATGGATTGATAGGATTAACATAGTAAAAATGGTCATTTTATCAAAAGCAATCTACTGATTCATTGAAATTCCCTTAAAATTCCAAAACAATTCTTTACAGGCTTTGAAAGATCAATTCTTAAATTCATATGGAAAAACAAACAAACAAACCCCAGGATCACTAAAACAATATTGTACAATTAAAAAAAATTCTGGAGGACCCACCATCCCTGATTTCAATCTGTACTACAGAGCAATAGTGATAGAAACTGCATATCTATGAACACTTGATTTTTGACAAAGAAGCCAAACTCATACAATGGAAAAGGGTCCTTTAACAATGGTGCTGGTCTAACTGGATGTCTGCATGTGGAAGAATTCAAATAGATCTATATTTATCACCCTGCACAAACTCAAGTACAGGTAGATCAAAGATATGAACATAAAACCAAATACACTAAATCTAATAGAAGAGAAAATGGGGAATATCATTGAATGCATTGGTACAGGAGACAACCTCCTGAACCAATTATCAATAGCTCAGGCACTAAGATCAACAATAAATGGGATCTCATAAAACTGAAAAACTTCTGTAAAGCAAATATCAATAGGATAAAACAGCAGCCTACAGAATGGGAAAAGATCTTTACCAACACTACATCTGACAGAGGACTAATTTCCAAAATATATTAAGACCTCAAGAAGCTAGACAACAACAAACCAAATAAACCAAGTAAAAAATGGGGTACAAAGCTAAACAGAGAATTCTCAACATGGAAATTTCTAATGGCTGAAAAGCACTTAAAGAAATGTCCAATGTCCTTAGTCATCAGGGAAATGCAAATCAAATTGACTTAGAGGTTGTCCCTTAACCTCCATGGTTAAGATCAACATCTTAAGGGACAGCACATGCTGGTGAAGATGTGGAGCATAGGGAACACCTCTCCATTGCTGACGGAAGTGCAAACTTTTGCAACCAACCTGGAAACCATTTTGACAGTTTCTCAGAAAACTAGCAATAGTTCTACCTGATGACCCAGCTCCTGGGCATATACTCAAAAGATGTCTACCATAAAGACATTTGCTCAACAATGTTCAGAGCAGCTTTGCTCATAATAGCCATACTCTGGAAACAATCCAGGTGTCAATCAAGTGAAGAATAAAGAAATGTGATTCATTTACATAATCGAATACTACTCAGTTATTAAAATCAAGAAATCTGCAGGAAGATAGTGTAACTTAAAATATCCTGAGTGAGATAACCCAGAACCAAAAGGACATGTATGGTATGTACTCACTGATAAGTGGTTATTAGTCATAAAGTATAGGATACCCATGCTATAATCCATAGACTCAAAGAAGCTAAATAACAAGGAGGGCCCAAGGAAGGATATTTGAATCTCTCTTAGAAGGGGAAATATAATAGTCATTGGTGGTTGATGGAGAGAGAGAACTGGGTGAGAGAGAATGAAGTTGAGGGGTTAGGTGTAGGGTGAGCCAGGGAGAGAGGGCTGGAGAGTGAATGAAAGTCATTGAAGACAGGGGTGGGTGGTAAGGGGCTGGGGGCTGGGATGTGCCAGAGACCTGGGATTAGGGAGGCTCCAAGGAGTCTGTGAAGGTGACTCCAGCTGAGACATTTGACATTAGCAGACACATAGCCTGAAGTGGCCACCTCCTGTAGCCAGGCAGGATTCCCACTGGAGGTGATAAAGATAACAACGCATCCACAAAAACTTCAATCCCAAATTTGCCCTGCATACTAGAAGTACAGTGACAAAGATGGAGCAGAGACTGAAGGMCTGGCCRACAAATGACTGGGCCAACTTGAGTTTCCCATCCCATGGGAAAGAGCCAATCCCTGACACTACTAATGATACTCTGTTATACTTGCAGACAGGAACCTAGCATAACTGTCCTCTGAGAGGTTTCTCTTAGCAACTGACAGAAGCATATGCAGAGACCCACAACTAAGCATTAGACTTAGCTCATGGAGTCTTGTGGAAGAGTTGAGGGAAGGATTGAGGGACCTGGCAGAGATAGGGACTCTACAGGAAGACCAACAGAGCCAACTAACCTGGGTCCTTGGGGGCTTCCAGAGATGAATCCACCAACCAAAAAGCATATATAGGCTGGACCTTCATCATCTCACATGTAGCAGATGTGCAGCTTGGTCTTCATGAGGGTTCCCCAACAACTGGAGTTAGGGCTGTCCCTGACTCTCTTGCCTGCCTCTGGATTCTGTTCTCCTAACTTGGCTGCCTTGCCTGGTCTCAGTGGGAGAGTATGTGTTTAGTCCTGCAGTGCAGGGTAGGTTGGTACCTAGGTGCGACCTCCCCTGTTCTCAGAGAAGGAAAGGGAAGAATGGGAGTGGGGGAAGGGCTCTATGAAGGGTGACTGGGAGGAGAGGGGAGCTGCATTTGGTATTAATTATTAGAGAAAAAATAAATAATATTGTGACAAACAATTATCTGGTTTTGGATGTTTTTGCTATAACTCATATGCAAGACTTGCTAGACTGAATTACAATATCATTATTACAATGTTTAATATCTATTCTGAAAGTTTCCCTTGAAAATGAACCAGTTTATCCTTTTGCCAGCACTCCATGAGGTCTGTCTGTCTGTCTGTTTCTCCCMCATATCCCTCTCTCTCCCTCTCTGTATAGTTGAGAACTGAACCCCAAACCTTGCGGATGTTATGCACATTTTCAGTTACTTGCTATACCTCCAGCTATGAGTCTATTTTTTTTAAAGGAAAGAGTGTTGGTGTTATAACCTAAGGATTCACAGGTGAGCGCATTTGAATGAATCACATTTCTGCAAGTATCACCAGCAGTGCACTCCTCCTTATAGTTACAAAGAGAAGCCTTTATCAAATGCTGTTATAACTTCAGGGCAGGAACATTACATTGGATGTGTGCAGTACTTACTGGATTTTCATTTAATGCAACCTGAAAGACATCATTAATGGATAAATGGAAATACATGTCCAAAATATATAATTGGAGGTTAGTTTGGGATACAGAGTCAGGTATAAGTTATTCTGAGCAACGGGGAAAACTAAACTATCTTATTGAACCAAAACATATATATGATGAGATTTAAGCTAAAAATTACACACAATAATTTGACATAGAAAGAGATTAATAAATAATCATACAGTAGAGCAATTATAACAAAAATTACCAGCCTCACCAATCTTGGACTCTTATTAAATAAAACAAGGGGAAATAAAATGAAAGCAGGATGCTCTGACCACCTCTTTGATAACTGATGTGTGGATGAAGTGGTTAACACCAGATAGCACATGCTACATGAAGATTCTGTAGAAAGAGATGAGTCATACTCCAGGTAGGCTGGAGACTGATGCTGTATGCTTTCATCATAGGACACAGATTATTGGAGCTATGGATAAAGTGAGGCTGTGATACATTTTCTCCTAACTACTTTAGTCATACATGATCACTAGCACTACTTTTTCTATTATTTCCTTATAAATACTAGTAATTGCAGTATGTGTACATGAGCTAAAATAAATGCAAGCACTATTATATTTTACATATACTAAATTCTTGCAGTGATGTGTCTGTCTTCTGTAGATAAATATAAAATAAAATAAATGTAGGTTACTGTGCTTCAATTATTTAGTGAATGTCGTTGGTCTGGTCAATGATAGAGGCTGGGGAAAATTTCCTGAACAGAACACCAATAGCTTATGCTCTAAGATCAAGAATTGAAAAATGGAACCTCATAAAATTACAAAGTTTCTGTAAGGCAAAGGACACTTCATAAGGACAAAATGGCAACCAACAAGTTGGGAAAAGATCTTTACCAACCCTACATCTGACAAAAGGCTAATATCCAATATATGCAAAGAACTCAAGAAGTTAGACTCCAGAGAGCCAAATAACCCTATTAAAAATGGGGTAAAGAGCTAAGCAAAGATTTTTCACCTAAGGAATATTGAATGGCTGAGAAGCAACTAAAGAAATATTCAATATCCTTAGTCATCAGGGAAATGCAAATCAAAAAAAGAAAAACCCTGAGATTTCACCTCACACCAGTCAGAATGGCTAAGGTCAAAAACTCAAGAGACAGCAGGTGCTGGTGAGGATGTGGAGAAAGATGAACACTCCTCCACTGCTGCTAGGATTGTAAGCTGGTACAACAACTCTGGAAATCAGTCTGGCAGTTCCTCAGAAAAGTAGGCATGATATTACTGGACGACCCTGTTATACCACTCCTGGGTATATACCCAGAGGATTCCCCAGCATGTAATAAGGAYACATGCTCCACTATGTTCATAGCAGCCTTATTTATAATAGCCAGAAGCTGGAAAGAACCCAGATGTCCTTCAATGGAGGAATGGATACAGAAAAYGTGRTATAWTTACACAATGGAATACTACWCASCWATTAAAAACAATGAATTCATGAAATTCTTAGGCAAATGGKTGGAACTGGAGAATATCATCCTAAGTGAGGTAACCCAGTCTCAAAAGAACACCCATGGCATGCACTCACTGATAAGTGGATATTAGCCTAGAATCTTGGAACACCAAAGACACAATCCACATATCAAATGATGTCCAAGAAGAAGGAAGGAGAGGCCCCTGGTCCTGGAAAGGCTCAGTGCAGCAGTGTAGGGGAATACGAGGACAGGGAAGTAGGAGGGGGTTGATTGGGGAACAGGGGAAGAGAAGAGGGTTTAYGGGACTTTTGGGGAGTGGAGAACCAGGAAAGACACTGAAATTTAATAAAATAAATTCAAGTACTTCATCCTAAGGGAATAGAATCCTACACAGGGAGCAAATGTGGAAGATTCACAGACATGGGTCGCACAGTTGATGAAGGCAGACCTTAAACATAAAGAAATAATAAATATGCTTGGGCCAGCATTTATTTAATGTCTATAACATTTATATATATAAATATAAGTTATATATATTTATATAAATATAGTCTATACATTTTGTATATATATATGTGTATATATATATGACATGTGAATGAAACTATATCTATTTCTATATTTACCTGGTTTCAAGAAAGGCATTAGCTTTCTTTGTTCAAAAGACATTGATAACTACATTTGTTTGTAATTTCCTATCCTGATTATGGGAGCTAGGGTTAGGGACCAGCATATTAGGGGAGAAGAGGCCTGAGATTTTTTTCAGGCTGCACATCTGGTCTTAAAGTGGCAGGCCCAGGATCTGAAGCGTTTGTGTCACTGTGGAAAAAGACTATTCTCTGAAAGACAGAGAGAACCACCAGATAACCCTAAATATGAGCACTGAGGAGAGACTAGTTTTCATCCTTTAGTAGGCCTCTGACCTAACTGCTGTATTTAGATTTGGAGCCTGTGGAACACCCTTATAGAAGCCGGGGGAGCAGGGATAGGAGAGGAGGTTTCCAGGAGAGGGGGAAACTGGATAAGGGGATAACACTTGAAATGTAAATAAATAAATAAATAAATAAATAAATAAATAAATAAATAAATGAAAAGCCAGAGTAGTGTAGTGACCATACATGCTGTATCTTCAGTGGTGACACTGTGCTCTGTCACCCTAAGACAATGAACCAAAAGTGAAGGTATATACAATAAATGGAAGGGGCTTTAATATATCTCATCATACTTTGGAAATCTTAGTTTTGATGATTCATTTATTTTAAGGCAGTCCCACTTGTGACTAGAGAAAGCAATTGTGCACAGCAGCAGAAAATACATATACAAATGAATGTTTTCTCTAAACGCCTGTCTGCCAAGCTAGATATCTCTCAGTGTCATGAGCAAGCCCATAGGAGCATCCACATTGAGACAATGAAAGAGAAACAGACTTTGGAATCGCAAAACTGACAAGGGCATGGAAGAGGACTCCCGGGGCTGTGAACCAACTCGATCAGATTACAAGTGACATTAAAGTTCTAATTTGGCAAGGACTCATTATCTTTCTCCCCAGGGCACAGAAATCATACAGCTTGATTATCAGTGAAAGAAAGATATGGTCGATGTTCACTAAATCTCACCTATTACTACCATTAGAGTGGGGAGTATGTTTTAAAGACAGACTTCATACATCCGAGAAAATACTGATGAGAATGCTAATTTAAGCCAATGGTAGATATAGACAGATGAGAGGAAAAGAGAGGGCAATGGTTGGATAAGTGTTAGTGTAAGATAGTGCAGTTTGGTTGATTTTTATTTGGTGGCTAAAGAATCTAAGCATTGACACAAATTCTGTTCCTGGAGCAGGCACTTTATCACATGGGCAATGGAGCACACTGATTACGTAAGAGCACATGCATTTGAGGCTAAGTAGATGGCTCAGTGTGTAAAAACTACTTGCTGTGAGTCTGGTTCTCCAAAACTCAGGTAAAACTGGACAGGGAAGTTCATGCTTCTGAAATCCCAAAATGCACTATAGGCAGATGGGGAGCAGACAGGCAGAATCTTCAGAGGTGTGAGGAGCAGATAGAGTGGCTTACATAGTGGGAAAGAGATCCTGTCTCAAATGCAGTATAAAGAGAAGGAAGAATGCCTGAAGTCTGTCCTCTGGTGTCCACATGCATGCTGTTATATGAACATGCTTGAATAGAAACACATGAATAAGATACGCACACATAGTATACATGTACACACATGGTCTCTCTCTCTCTCTCTCTCTCTCTCTCNCACACACACACACACACACACACACACACACACACACACACACACACACAGTCACTAGACTGCCTTTTACATGGACTGAGATTTGAGCTCTTTGTCTTGGTGGTGCCCAGCTCAGTTTCTCTGGAAATCCTATTTAGCCTTCTAAGCTTCAATCTTATCACCTGTCAAATAGGAATGGCAACAGTCCCTGTCCTCAAGGATTTCTGCAGTGTATGCTGGCCTTAATGCTGGTTCTTAACCTTAGGACTCTTTATTGTCTCTATCTACCTCACTTCCCAGGAAACAGGATTTCTTGGCAAAATTTTCTTGCTGATCATTTTTCTGCAAACATCTGTGAACTGATGAGTTTAATTAGGGTTCTTCTGATGAAGCTTCTGTATGGTCTTTAAAAAAATTAGAATAGTGTGGGATCTGGCCCCAAATGTGTTCTTTTGTGCTGAAGTCTTCAAAATTGTTTTTCACGAAGTGGGTTTGTTTGGGTTAATTATGTGTGTGCATTATACTATGAACTTTCAACATAAAGGGCCTACAGCTGGAGATGATTGTATGTAGAGAAGAGACATTAGATTGATTGGTTAGCTGTTCCAGTCATTGTTTTTCATTGTCTTTTGATTTT
Organism: Apodemus speciosus; assembly: GCA_002335545.1. Taxonomy (NCBI): domain Eukaryota; kingdom Metazoa; phylum Chordata; class Mammalia; order Rodentia; family Muridae; genus Apodemus; species Apodemus speciosus. The sequence goes on from BDUI01011905.1 coordinate 42,526, forward strand.
TTTCTTTTAATTTTGTATCACGCATTTGACTATCGTGGTGAACACTGACCAAGTGGCCTGGCTTCAGGGAAAGAAGTGATGCATGTTTGAATACGATGCTGTCCATGGAGGGGCAGAGATGCAGCCTCAGATCAGTAAAGAGGACTGAGGCCAAGACCAAGAAGCTGGAGATAAGATGACTCATTCTCTCCACAGTTGAGAAGACATGAATCTGGAGCAGCTGCAGGGTGGCAAACCAGCTGATGACAGAGGTGCTGGGGACCTACAGAAAGGGGACCCGACCAGTTGTGTAGAAAATCAAATAAGTGTAAGTATCTACATCACAGTGTAAATGTAGGGGGCTGGAGGACAGGAGAAACAGGAACGAGCAGGAGTCTGTGATATGCAGACTGTGAATGAATTCCTGACTTTTCACTTTCATGCAAGACTGTTCGTGTCTGGGGAACAGGATGGGGGAGATGATTAGGGACATAGGATTATATAAAAAGGTAATATAAAGAAATATGTGATTCAGAAGTGCTGGAGAAAAATCCTAAACTCCAGTGTTAACTTTTAAAAAGGAGACAAAGTATTTGGTTACTAAATCATGAAATAAGAAAATCAATCCAATGCAGCAATATTAATGATATGAAAATAAAATTGTATAACCCCACGGCAGAGATTTCTACAGTATATGGAAATAAACTGTTGATAATTAAATTCCTTCTGAAATAATAAATCTTAATAAAAAGGAAATATGAGGGTATGCTTATCTTTGGTTAATATTTTCTTGGTTTTAATATTTTCAATGGTAAATATGCATCAGTATTTTGATAACAAGATTAACTTTACTTGGACAAAACAAAACAAAAGCTACTTAACTAAAGAAGAATGAAAGTTAAGTAGGGAGACCAAGCACTGTTTGCTGTTTGCATGCTCTCAGGCTGCCTTCTTTCTGTGACCACTAAGAATACATTCATTTAATCTGAATTTGGATTGATTCTAAGTCTCTGCACTACAGCATAAAGCAAACTCAGGAGTGACCTGAAATTGAATGACAAAGACTGCTGCATCTTATATGCAATTGAAATTGATCAGAAACACTAACCATGTGTTAAACTTACTTAAATCTGAGTATTTTCAGGAATGGAGGACCTGCTCAATTCTCCTCGTGATGTGTATGGTATTACTCTATTAAAAGGATTCATGATTAAACACATGTATAGATCACAATGTTAAAGGCTAAGTGTTTCTCTAGTGATTTTGAGAATGACTAGGTTGGTTTCAGTATTTAGTTTCATGATTTTTTTTGAGTCACCCAAATCATTTACTAGGAATTTCATGTGTCAGGTGAAGATAATGCTTGTGTTTATTTGGCCGTTTGTGTTTGTGAGGAAGGAATGATACCATCAACTTGCCGAAACCCTGAATAAAAGAAATGCTATGCATATGGAGATCAAACAATCATAGTGAGACACTGCGCTGCTGCTGAGTCTGCTTCTAGAAATAGCTTCTTCCTGGTGGAGGATGCTGTCACCCCTACTGTGCTCAACCCTACTCCTTCTTACTTTTATCTGCCCTTACTGTTTTCAAGACGAATGACAAAATTATATTCTTTTTTTTAATTCTTCCACATGAATCATTATAAGTACTTGGCACTTAACAAGGGTTGAAATGAGCTAAATATGCTGCAAAACAATGATTGTGCCAACGCCAACAGGATCAAAAGTCCCTACTTACAGAAAGAGTGGGGCAGCTGTGCTGATTTCTGCTTTCGATTTGTGTTAATCAGAGAGGGAAAGAAGAGGCTTGAAGGTTATTCAAGCAACTGCATTGGATGTTCAGTTTGGGCCAGGTAGGGATATAAAGTTAAAAAACTGCAGATGGAAAGGGAATCCTGGATGACTCCTGCTGCTAAGACACAATCACAGCTCCAGCTTGGATGAATTTTCTTCTCCCAAAAATCATTCATACATTTCTTGATCTTTCCTTTCGTTGACTGAAGCTTCTTCCATAGTACAGGACAGGGCAATGTGATGCCCAGGGCATTTAATGAGGCATAGGAAGCTATTTCATCAGTATTGACCACATTTATGGTTATTTCTAGTGTTGTGTAGAATATAGGAACTTAATGTCCTGTTTTTTATTTTTTGTTTTTTTTTATGGTTGTTTTTATGTTCTGTTTTGTTTTTGTTTTTGTATTTGTTTTATTTTGTTTTTGTTAACTTAATACAAACTAGAGTTATTTGCTAAGAGGAAACCTCAATTGAAAAAATATCTTTGCGAGACTGGCCTTTGGACAAGTCTATGGGGATATTTTCTTGATTAATAGCTAATGTGGGAGGGTCCTTCCCACAGGGGATGGTGTTACCCTTGGGCCTGTGGTCCTGGATGAGATAATGAAGCAGGCAGAGAAAAGCCCCCAGAGTCATTGAATAAATGGGTGAACAGAACCAAGCTTCAGGGAACCATTCTGTAGGTCTCCATCCAGTTTTACAATTTACTAGTTACATAGTTTTGAGAATTTTTCTAGCTCTAGTTGAGAATAGTGTGGCAAGTACCCTGACTATCTCCTAAGGGCAAGTGTGAGCAGGGCATGTTTCTCTACGCACAGTGTGACCTATGGAAGCATAGAAGTGGTTGCTGATGGAAGGATTGGAGCTCATGTGCTTGCCTAAGGTGGACTGCCACCATCAGTGAGTGTCCTATTTCTCACTCAGGTAATTTCCATATATTTGCATTGTCTTTAGTATAAAGCCAATTGTTACTGATGTTTAAATAAAGCCAGGCATTTTATTAAGCTCCCAAAACATTAACCAATTTAAGTCTTTACAACCAACATTCATTCAGAAAAAGTATGGGTTTTCCTCTTCTTCAAACCTATTTAATGTTTTTACCATCTCCTTAGCTTAGTAGTAAACTGAAAGTCCACTTATACATCTCATAGTGTGTTCCATTGAATTCTAGTTGTGAGCATTTTATAAGTATCATTTTAATGAAAGTAGTCCATGAGACATAAGATTGAAATGTACAGATTTAGTAAAAATATATCCTTGTTGATTACTTCAAAGATCTCTGTAATGCTTTTTATATGTTGATTTTCACATGTTGCTAATGTCATTTTTATATGCTCATTTATTCTGTTTTAATATGCTTTTTATATGTTTATTCAGGAGCCTCAATAGAGTCACAAACATGTTTCAGAATTTCTTTAATGGTTTTAGGGTCCTTTAAAATAACATAGGAAAGGTACTAATATTTAAAAACACATAATGAGAAATACTAATCTGAGACAATGATACTATGGTAGAAAAATCAAAATAAGTGAACAAAGATGCCCTCAGCTTGCCTACAGTGACTTGGTAGATTAGTGTCTGCCCATGACTAATACATAGTTCCCATAGTGCCTCAAAGTCTGAGTCCAGTGTTCTTCCACTTGACTTCAATTCATTTATCATCCTTTCTTTCCTTTACTACTTCTCTTTTAAGGAAAGAAGAGATGAATTCATTTTCTGCGAAAATATATAAATTCTCCTACTGACATTTTTTCTTTAAATGTCAAGTAGAGGTTATAGAGGGGACAGTGTAAGATTTTTAAATCTTAAATTATAACGTGACAAGGAGCTTGACAACCAACAACTAAAGTTACTGCTGTAAAAATGACAAATGATAGTAGATTTCAAGTCTCAGGTATTTTATGCAGAGATGGTAAAAAAGACTACATTTTTACAATATATTTGGCTCTGAGGAGAATCTTGCTAAGGTTTAGAAGAAACAGTGTATGGAAATATATGAAAGATTGAAAAACCCCAAAACTTTAATGTTGCCAAATTTTGACCATCTGTCTCAAGATACTCAAGTAATAATCTATTCATTCAGATTTCACCAGTTAAGTTTCCAGTATAATCCACAAACATCTGCTATCTCTGGCAATTAAACAGATAAAAAGTTTTTAATGCCATGAAGCCAAGACATTAAAAATATCACATGGAAATATACACTATATGACAAATATTTGGGTGACCATGAAATATACAATTGGTTGGCCGTAAAGCCTCATTTCAGACACTATAAGCTTGTGGCAAATTAGACAGTATAATTCTTCCTTACAGCATAATTTGTGCTTAGCTCAGGTGGTATAAAATTGCCTTTTCTTTAATTGTGGAAAATAAAAYAGTAAGGATCCCAAAGATGTTTTAAGTGAAAA
>BDUI01011906.1:0-16079 GCA_002335545.1 Apodemus speciosus
GGTTGGAACTGGAAAATATACTAAGTGAGATAACTCATTCACAAAAGAACACACATGGAATGCAGTCACTGATAAGTGGATATTAGCCCAGAAGCTCTGAATACCCAAAACACAACCCACATATCAAATCATTCCCAAGAAGAAGGAAGGAGAGGGTCCTGGTCCTGGAAAGGCTTGATGCAGCATTGTAGGGGATTGTCAGGACAGAGAAGTGGGAGGGGGTTATTGGGGAACTGGCAGAGGGAAGAGGGCTTATGGGACTTATGGGGAGTGGGGAACCAGAAAAGAGAAAATTATTTGGAATTAAACAAAGAATATAGAAAATAATAAAAAAAAAGTTTTAATGAGTGGGGCATTCACAAACTGGAGAGAGTATAGAGTAGAACTTTGTTGAATCAGTATATCCTTCTAATTCCAAGGGAGAAGGATTTTAGGAGTTTAGTAAAATTACATGTAAGCAGTGAAGACTTAGGAGTACTATCTTATTTTTTAGAACTTGCAATGTAAGAGAAAAATTCAAGGATAGGGCGAGGAAATTCTTCTGAATTGATACACAAAAAGAGAGAGTCGGAGGCTGAAAGAGGACAGACTTAATAAGAATTTTGGTTGTATCTCAGATGTTGGAAAGTTTAGCAGACATCATCAAAATTATTCTCATTGTACAAATACAAGTAATACTTCCATGCTTAATTCTGAAACAGTAGTGTAAGGCTGCAGTACTCCTGACAATCTGGTATTCCTGTACTTGGAGCCTGGAATTAGAACTGAGCTGTGGAATTTAACTATACCTTCAAATCCATGAAGATCTTTTAATTCGCAGTTATTTGGAGGTAGCTCCTGTTTTACTAGAATCCCAATCCTCAGGAGACTTGTGGCTTCCCAAATTTCCTATGCTATCCTCTGATGTGCTGCATGGAGAATCCTAGTCAATTAGGACCCACCATCTCTTTCTTTCAGACCTCCCTGTAGAGCAACAGTCTGGGTTCTGTCAAGTGCCCATCCTATGCCCTATGGCTTTTGCTGGCTTCAGATTTTGGTTTAGGTCAATTGCTTCTGAAAACACTACGAGAAGGGACCCACAGCCAGGAARATAAACAATCTTTCTGAAGTGCTCCCAGAATGGGAATTTTCAGTGTTAAAAATGGGAAAGTCCCAGGCAAATCTAGACAATTTAGTCATGTTAGGAAAAGGCGATAGAGGAAATGCAAGATTCCAAACGCAGTGTGGAATATTTATACAAAACCAGCCCCTTTACACTAAAAAGATTAACCTACTCTTAGCATATTTCCTATGACCTTAAAAGAAACCCTGGTTCTTTGTTTGCCTTGAGAAGTATGTGTCTTAAAACCCTGTAATAAATCCTTTTGTGCTTAAACTAAAAAAAAAAAATGTGGTGGTTGGAATGATAATGGATAGGACATATATTTGAATATTTGGTCACTTGTTGGAGGAACTCTTTAGGAAGAATTAAGGGTTGTTAGAGGAGGTGTGTCACTAGGTATAGGCTTTCAGGTTTCAAAAGACTGGCAAGTCTCATCCTCCCATACCTTTGTGGTTGTGAATCTTGAGGTGAGCTCTCAGCTGTTCCTTCATTCTGTCATCGTGGACTCTAAGCCACTAAAACTATAAACCAAATTAAATGCTTTGTTTTATATGTTTCCTTGGTCATGGTGTGTTATTACAATTGTAGAACAGTAACTGACATATACATAAATAGAATCTATATTCTTTATTCTGTTCACCTTCTGTTTATCCTTGTGAAATATCAAAAGTATAGAAATACTTTCCCATGCTTCAGAATTGCCCAGTTTCTGGCATAGTGCTGTGAAATTCTGTTTGTTGTACTTAGAAATGTTGATTTTTCCCTAGTTTCTTCCACTTGTTCTATTTTTGTTCCACTACTAATTTGATACTAGCTGAACTGTGGAATGGAGAGCTCAGAGCACATATGGGCATATGACTGTTAATTACACTATTATTTTCTAAGCATAGTCCAAGCAATTCATTTGTTGTGGTTATCTTGATTGATAAAACTAATTTCAGCTGGATAGTGAATCTAAGGCTTTTAACAGATGTCTTCATTTATAGGTGCAGAGTGGTAAAAGCCAGCTGATGTCTTCATAATTATACTTATTACTAGTCTGCAATTTAACATAGGTCAAGCTAGTCTCAAGAAACTAAAGCCTAACACAGAACCTTTTGTTTATCTTTGCTTCTTCTGCTTAAGAAGAAAATAATTACATTTGAAAGCCACAGTAAGTCTTTATATTGAATGCTATCAACATTTTCTTGGGGCTTTTCTTTTGTCTCTGAAGGATTACCTATATCTTGATTAGGAGATTAACTTGCAAAGGTAAAAGAATATGAAAAGATAAATTAGATTTTAAGTTGCATGCTGACATATCATATCTAAAAAGGATAATCAGAATTGTGTTTAAGAGTCAAGAAAGTCTCATCTTAGAAGACTTATTCCGTATAATCAATTTAAATGATTTGTGGTATAAAATAGTAAAATCATAACAACAACAACAACAAAAAAAACAACAAGTAAACTCAGTGCATAGGATTCACACAAGTAAAGAAGCTGTTCTGAGTGTGGTGCTTTAGCCACTATCTTTGGCTACATTAGAGCTTTGAGATTGGTGAGTTAAAAGGGAAAAGGGGACTAAGTAAAGTCTGTGACTTTTCTATCTTCATGAGTAAATAATGAAAGGTTATATTATGCTCTATTGGAAGATTAAACCTGAGCAGTGTGATATAATAGAAAATGGAGTTAAGTCCAAACTTGTTATACAAGCCTGGGGTATTTGGAACTCATAATATGGAATTTAACCTTAATCATTATTTTTTATGTGTATGAGTGTTTTACCTGAATGGATGTATGTGCTCCAAGTGCATACCTAGTACCCACAGAGGTCAAAAGAGTACACCAGTGTTACAGATGGCTGTCCAGATTCATGTGAATGTGAGAAACAAAACTCAGATCTACTGTAAGAACAAAAGCTATTTTTAACTGTTGAGCCATCTCTTCATCACCCCCATTACACTTAGTCATTACAAGATATAAGCTAATAAAAGACAATACAAATTGAAATACAATGGCCTTATAAACCTTAGGTCCATAGCTCTAATTTTTACAAACATGATTTTAGAAAAAAAAAAATTTCTGAATTTTGTAGGCACATCTTGCAAAGTGAAATAAACATTTGTATAGCTATTATGTAAAAACAATTTATTAAACCAGGAAGAAGTATTGTATAAATTGCCCTCATGAGCAATAAAATGGAATACAATATGAATAGTTTTATTTTTCATTTAGAAAACGATAATGAATATCTGATTTACAAATTGAATTGTTAGAAATATAAGATCATACAATAAAAACTATGGTTTTAAATGTTTTTTCTGTATCCACAAGGGCTGAAAACATGCTGTATTAAAGATGTATTACATATTTATACTGTTATCTTATTTAAAAACATAAGCAAGTAATTAATTAAAGCAATGTTGTCAAAAACCCAGGATAGCTAAAACTATTATCAACAGCAAAAGAACTTTTGGGGGAATCAATATCCCAGACCTCAAGCAGTACTACAGAGCAATAGTGTTAAAAACTGCATGGTATTGGTACAGTGACAGGCAGGTAGATCATGAAATAGGATCGAAGACCCAGAAATGAACCCATACACCTATGGTCACTTGATCTTGAACAAAGGAGCTAAAACCACTCAGTGAAAAAAAGATAGCCTTTTCAACAAATGGTGCTGGCTCAACTGGATGTCAGCATGCAGAAGAATGTGAATTGATCTATTCTTATCTCCTTGTACTAAGCTCAACTCCAAGTGGATCAAGGACCTCCACATAAAACCAGACACACTGAAACTAATAGAAAAGAAACTGGGGAAGNTTCATAGCAGCCTTATTTATAATAGCCAGAAGCTGGAAAGAACCCAGATGTCCCTCAATAGAGGAATGGATACAGAAAATGTGGTATATTTACACTATGGAATACTACTCAGCAATTAAAAACAATGAATTCATGAAATTCTTAGGCAAATGGTTAGAACTGGAAAATATCATCCTGAGGTAACCCAATCACAAAAGAACACACATGGAATGCAATCACTGACAAGTGGATATTAGCCCAGAAGCTCTGAATACCCAAGACACAATTCACATGTCAAATGATTCCCAGGAAGAAGGAAGGAGAGGGCCCTGGTCCTGGAAAGGCTTGATGCAAAAATGTAGGGGATTACCAGAACAGAGAATTGGGAGGTGGTTGATTCTGGAATGGGTGGAGGGAAGAGGGCTTATGGGACTTATGGAGGGGGGGGGCTGGGAAAGGGGAAATCACTTGGAATGTAAACAAAAGAGATAGAAAATTTAAAAAAAAAGAACAAAAAACCATTTATTGCTGCTAAAGAAGAACTTCAAGTTTTGTTATTGTTATAGGCATCTGAAGTTACTAATATTTTAAAATCCTAATGAAAATGTGAAATTTCATCTTCTACCTCTGTTGTGGCATAGCTACTTCCTTTGGTATAACATGACATTGTTATCATGGAACAGAGGTTTCTTGAGTGACTTAGGATATTTGGCTCCAGTAGTAATGGCAATGTGATAAGCCAAACAACACAATGTTCAATATTCCACATATTGTGGAAGGATGTGGGGGGTCTACCAGAAATTGGTTTAAGGTCTATACAATATTTCCAATCTGTCCCATGAAAACATATGCTCTTGTAGGGAGCTCTGGTATACCATAGGGAGTAGATAGATAGATAGATAGATAGATAGATAGATAGATAGATAGATAGATAGATAGATTTGAGGTTTCTATGACTTCAGCGAGGTAGCATTTATGAGTTAGCATCCATACTGAAGTGGAACTTCTTGCTGCTATCACTCATTCTGAGCCACACATACTCCACCAAAAATTTTCTAATCTGTGCTCTGTAAGTAACCTAAAGAAACTGATTAGTTCATGAAATTAGACTTATATGAAACTATTTGGGGTTTTCTTGTTATTTTGGTTTTTGTTTGTTTTCTGGTTATCTGGTAAACAATTTGCAAAGAAATGATGTGTCTTCAGTTCTCTTCACAGAATGTTTTAGAACAAATTGGCACAAAGCAGATACAACAAAACCAAAGGTGAGTCTGACTGATCATTTGTATAGTCCTTTATATGGACAAAAAGATATGCAACTGAATTTGAGTTGTCTATCCAGAAGAAAAGTCTAAGTGTAACACCAACATCTCCAGGGAAATCCCTGAAAGTATTATAAAATATATTGCCATCTCCAAAGGTAGCCAATAGTGTTTTTAAAAGATAGTTATGGTAGTATATGCTGATAGAATATTTCATGATGAGATTGAAATCAAGATAGTAGGGAACTTGGAATGAGAGAGGCAGTACTTAATACAAGTTTGCTAGCCTAGATAAGGCTACATTCACAATAGAATCAGGAAAGAACGTAATCAGTGATCTCATGGCTTACATAGTTTCACCAGCTTTACTAAGTCACATGGTTCTACATGGTTTTTATTAGGTAAGATAGGCTTTGGAATATCTGAGTGATTTACTTATAACATTATGCAAATAATGTCTGTAATAAAGTAATCCAGTGGAAATGAGAAAAGTGAATGCCATGAGTTTAAATGAGATATTCATCCACAAATCGTGGGCATTTGAATCTTTAGTCCACAACTGTTAGCTCTTTTTGGGCAGTCTTATGAGGTGTGACCTTGCTGAAGTAGGTATGTCATTAGGAGTGAACTTTGAGATTTCAAAAGTCATGTGACATTTCCAGTTGTTCTCTGTGCTTCTGTCTATTGTTCAGATGTGAGCTCTCAGTTGCTGTTCTAGTTGCCTGCTACATGCTACCTACATTCAACATCATGGACTATTTTCCTTTAGGAGCCAGAAGCTAAATAAACCATATCTTCTATAAGTTGCCTTGGTCATGGCATTTTATCTCAGCAATTGAAAAGTAACTAAGACAGAGGCCAAAGAGACCTGATTATTTTGCTTGAAAGCAACTGTGGCAAAGGTTAGTGCTGCTATCAATCCAGATTTGCTTGGGGGAAACACTGAAAGAGGAACAGATGCTGTGTTTACAAGCTTTCAAAATAGTTTAAATCACAAGGAACAGTTTATTGAAGGTATGGGAATAAGTGATCACCACGATGCCCCCTACTGTGAAACAAAACAAGTCCTATTGTGGGTGAATGGGGTTAGCGAAAAGGTGAAAAGTGTTAAGATTATCGTATGCGTGGAAAATATATCCTTAGAAACTATATTGTGTGCCTCTATCCAGTGTTAGAAAGTATATTTAATATGTAGATACTGCTAGGATACAAATGACATATGATTGTGGATTAGTTTTCTTCAGTCATATAAACTGTAAAGTTGATTCTGTGTGGTTAGGAGATTTACGATCCTATAAATATAAAGATTATTTACTCAACCCAAAGCCATTTAAGCAGGCAAGTGATATACTGTAATAGATTATCCTTATTTTTAAAGAGTCATTCATAACTATCATCTTCTCCAAAGCTAAAAAATATCTTAGGAGAGGGGCTCGGAAGGACTACCGAGCTGAAAGAATGATAGGGAAGAGATGTCAACTATAGCTATTCTGCCTAGAATTAACATGACCATTGCCATTACAGAAGACTATGTCAATTTTATGAACTCCAAAATACCTTGGCCTAGGAGTCAATAGGTCCAGACATTGAAATATGTAAAACAACATAGTGGTAGATAGGTCTACAATAATGGTAAATGGAGTAATTAAAGTTCCTTTGTAGGTGAGTTTAAAAATGTCACTAGAGCCCACAAGGACAAAAACATCAACCAAAGAGTACACATGGTGTTACCCATGGCTCCATATGCACAGGCAGCAGAGGATGGCCTTGTTGGACATCAAAGGGAGGAGAAGCCCCTGGTCCTGGCAAGGATCAATGCAGCAGTGTAGGGGAATGCCAAGACAGGGAAGTGGGAAGGGATTGATTGGGGAACTGGGGAGGGGGGTGACTTATGGGACTTTCAGGGGGTGGGGCCAGGAAAGGCAACAACATTTGAAATGTAAATAAAAAAAATGTCTCTAGAACCTCTCCTGAAGTTCTGACTACAACTCCTGATCCTGTGCACTCTCTCCACCAGCGAAATATGGACTTGAAAAGTGTGAAAGCTATATTGGATGTGGAAGGCTGACTAAAAGTACAGAGTAGGTAAGAACACAATGCTGAAGTTTTTTCATTCCCATGCTGGGGTGGAACTTCCTGTTGAATCAACTCCTTTTAAGTGACCCAGATTCCACTACATAGCCTTACACCCACACTCTAGTAAGCATACTTAACAAATTCATTAGTTTACAAAATTTAACTTAGAATAATTCTGTGGTAAATAAACTTTCTTTATATATCTCCAGGAAATACCACCTCTATTCTCATGTTCTTTATTTATCTTCTAAAACACAGGCAATATAAATGATTTTTAAAGTGTTGAAATTTTTTTAAGATTTATATATATTTATTAGAAAATAATCATGTACATTAATGAGGTACAATGTGACATTTCAGAATATTTATTTAATATTCAATATATGGTGATCAAATCAGAATATTGGAGAATTTCCATTTTGTCACTTGTGTTTGAAACATTCAAACACAATTTAAATTTCAATTTAAGATCTTTATAAAATATGTCATAGATCACTGAGGCCTATAATAACCCTATCATACTTTTGAAGGGAGGAAACTGGTAACCCACTCTGGATAGACTACTCCATCATGGTCTGCTTTGGATCCTACCTCCTGTTTCCTTGGTAACACTAAAAAGCAAAGTCTCTTCCTTAGGATTTTAATCACCATATGAAAAGGAAGGGTTATCTGGGTTTTGTAGCAGTCCATTAAAGCAAAACTATTTCCTTCTACTCTGATAAGTAGAATTTAAATCTTTCCTCTGGATATGGGTAGAGACTTGACATTGTAAACTACCCCAAAATGTCATATAATATATTGTCTCTTCCTTTTAAGAGTCAATCCTGCTGTTTCTGTCAATTATCTTTCCAGGAGCCCACACCACAGGAAAACTGATTCTTCTCAAGACAGATAAGAAAAAAGGAGGCATATTTCTTCTCTTAATGATATATTATACTTACTCTTTCTGGAAGTCCCTCCCTTGGTGTAGTTGCTTGCAGAGCAATCATCATGTAGTACTGCAGACTCTGCCTGCTTTGGTTCCTTTTCATTTCTCTCTATCTCTTTTGTTTGATACTGATCCTGGCCAAAAGCCTAGGCTTGCTTACCATTTCACTCTGGGTTTTCTCATTTTCAGATTGTTTTGGATTTTTTTTTTTTTTTTGATGCGTGAGGTTGTGACGCCTGCCATGCGGCTGCTTGCCAACCTCCATTGCTGAACCTGCCTGTTTTTGTGAAGCCATGATTTTCTTTCTGTCCATTCTCTGCCACCTGCCAAGATTTGCAGATTACCTGTCCTGTTGTGTTTCTCACAAAATTCAATAAAATTGCCTTTCAGCTTCTTTCTGACATCACCTTAAAGACGTTTTTATTAAAGAGACTATGGGCTTCTGCACTTCCCTCAAAATTCCAACTGTCTTTAGTAACAGTGCTTAAAACAAGAGAACTGCTTTTCTATATGACTGCATTTTTATATTCATCATTGACTCTTACCACATTGCATTCTTAGCCTCTACAAATTGTCATTCTATTTTCTTCAACATTACGAATAATTTTATTTCTTCCACAAGTGAGAAAGAATGTACAGCATGTCTCTTCCGTGTCTGCTTTATTTTACTCAATACAATGTGCTCACTTCCATCCATTTTGTCATATGTGACAAATGCCATTCTTTATATGGCTGAATAATATTTAATGATGTGCCTCTAATATATTTTAATTATCTATCTATCCAGTGATGAACACATTTGAAATCCATATTGTGGCTACTATCCATGATGAAAGAATAAATATAGAAGTCTAGGTATCCTTCTTGTTATTATATCCTTTGGAATATATTAACAAATGAGATAGTTCAATCCTCTGCAAAAACCTATGTTTAGTTTGGTGAGGAGCCACTATATTTTTCTCCATAAAAGGTGATTTTACTAATTTACATTCCAATCTACAATATATGAGAAGTCCTCTTTCCTCTACTTTTTTATTCACATTTCTTATTTAGCTTCTTTGACTATAGACATTGTTCTTTGGGCAAGATATCTTATTTTGATTTTCATTAGCATTTTCATTATGGTTATTGATGCTTAATACATTAGGCATCTTTTGTTTTGAGAATTTTTTGTTCCTTAAATATTCTCTTAGGTTTATCTTACAAATAGTTTACAAGTATTTCACCTTTCAGCATATTATTTTGTTTAGAAATGATAGGCATTCTCAGTCAGAAATTATTACAAATACTTACAGAAAAGGGACATCTCTTCACTTAAGTGCCTGGCTGATGGAATCTAATACACAAATAAGAGCAGTCTCCTAACAGAAGATTTATGGTTAACATTGGCTTATGCATTTCACAAACATTGTCATCCTTGAATCTCTCTTTCAGGTCTTGGCCACAGGTTACACTTCAAGTAATTTAAATGGAGCCAGAAAACTGTAAGAGTATAAGCTTAGGCAAATAGGTTGTATACCAAAGATATATATTACCAGAATTGTTTCAAGTTTAGTGGTGGAGATGGTATTTTTGTTTTTGTTTATAATAATGGTTATCACAGTTATCCTGGCAACCTAGTGGAATTACAATTTTCCTGACAAGAGCCCAGAGGATTCAATGGCAGAAAAATCTTAATTATGGTTGGGAGTCTATGCTGCCCTCACACCTGAAACTGCCATTACATCATTAGGGTAGGATGCAGAACTTAATAGTTTGTCTTAATTCAGCATTGTCCTCTTTAACATGGGATGTTGCCTAATGGTAGATCTATCCTGGTGAATAAACTTTTCCATACTACAGTCTTAAGTTTCCCTCACCACTAATATGCCTGGTTATTAGAATACATATTTATCTTTGGGGTGTTTTGGAAACACTGCTCCTTTAGCTAATTTCTCCTTAACAAATCATTTAGTCCTTTATTATGTCAATTTTATTACTTCAAGTTTATTCTACATCAGTATCTCCATTATATTGGTTGTTTCCTTTACAAAGAAATTCTTTGGTATGATATGATGTCATTTGTACATTTTTACTTATGTTTCCTATGCTTTGGGGATCCTGCCCAAAACTTAATTGCTTGTATCAATGTCTTCTACTGCTTCAGTATGCTTCTTCCACTTTTAGTTCTTTCATACATTTTTAGTTGATTCTTTATATGATTATAAAAAATTGTCTTAGTCAGGGTTTCTATTACTGCACAAACATCATGAACAATAAGCAAACTGGGGAGAAAATGGTTTATTCAGCTTATATTTTCACATTGCTGTTAATCACCAAAGGAAGTTAGGACTGGAACTCAAGCAGGCCAGGAAGCAGGAGCTGATGCAGAGGCCATGGAGGGATGTTACTCACTGGCTTGCTTCCCCTGGCTTGCTCAGCCTGCTCACTTATAGAACCCAAGACTGCCAGTCCAGGGATGGCACCAACCACAAGGGCCCTCTCCCCTTGATCACTAATTGAGGAAATGTCCCACAGTTGGATCTCATGGAAGCATTTCCCCAACTGAAGCTCCTTTCTCTGTGATAAATTCAGCCTGTGTCTAGTTGACACACAAAACCAGCTAGTACAGAAAGAGATTAAATTTTATTCTTTTACATGTCAATATGCAGTTTTCCCAGCAAAATTTATTAAAAATAATGACATTCTGAAATGAATGTTTTTTGACATTTTGATAAGACTCATTAGTGTATACCTGGTGGAGTTATTTGTAAATTCTTTTTTTTATATTATTGTTCTAGGTGTCTACTTTTAGTTTAGGAACATGTTGAATTGAGTATGTGGTATACATGTATACCCAGAGGTATACATCAAGATCAAGTGTTGCAATACTGCTTTTTTATTTTGGCATTTTATGTTGTCATATAAATCGTATGAGTTTTAATAGTTTTATGAGTAATAGCACTAGTATTTTGGTAGAAATAGCAATAAATCTGCAAGATGTTTGGCTAATATGAAGACATTAATTTTGAAAGTTTTGCAATTCACAAGTATGTTAAATATTTCTTTGTATATGTTCTACAATTCCTTAAAATAGTGTTAAACTTTCTTCATTTCAACTTATTCTTAACCAGCTGCTACATGTAGACCTAAGAGCTTTACTTCTTAATTTAATTATTGGATTCTTCATTACAGCGATATAAACATGATATTGATTTTTGAATGTCCATTCTTTATCCTGCAAATGTACAAACTCATTAATAAGTTGTAAGAATCTTTTTGTGTGGTTATTATTCATTTTTTTATTTTGATTTGTTTTGTTTTGAGATATAGTCCCCCTTGTAGTACAAGCAATCCTAGAACTCTCAATGTGGTTTAGACTGGCCTAAAACTCTAGATTCTCCTATATCAGCTTCATGAATATTGCAATTATATACATTGAAAGAGAAATTCTCATGTTCATGTGGAAAATGAAGGAAAGCTAGGACAGCTAAAACAATCCTAAGCAATAAAAGACTTTCTAGAGGCATCACCATCCAGCTGTATTATAGAGAAATAGTAATAAAAGTTGTGTGGTATTGGTATATGAACAGGCAGGGTGATCAACGGAATCAAATCAAAGACACTGAAATAAACCCACACACACTTGAGTTTTGACAAAGTAAGCAAAACCATAAAATGAGAAAAGAATGCCTCATCAACAACTGGTTGTGGCCTAACTGGATGACTCCATGTAGAAGAATGGAAATGGATCCATATCTATCATAGATCCATTATCTACCACACTGCACAAAACTTTGTTCTAGGTGGATCAAAGACTCAATGTAAAACTGGATACACTAAACCCAATAGAACAGGAAGTGGGGAATAGCCTTGAACTCGACTCATTGGTACAGGAGACAACTTCCTGAACAGAATACCAGTTGCTCAGACTCTAGGATCAACAATTGATAAATTAGACCTCATAAAACTGGAAAGCTTCTATAAGGCTAAGGACAGTGTGAAAGGACAAAATGGTAGCCTACAGTTGGAGAAATGATCTTCACCAACCCTACATCAGAAAGAGGAGTAATATCCAAAATTTATAAGGACCTCAAGAAATTAGAGATCAACAACCCACATAAATGAATTTTAAAATGGGGTACAGAGCTTAACATAGAATCCTCAACAGAGGAGTCTTGAATGGCTGAGAAGCACTTAAATGTTCAATGTCTTTATTCATCAGGGAAATGGAAAAGAATGCTGAGATTCCACCTAACACCAGCCATAATAGCTAAGTTCAAAACCTCAAATTATAGCACATTTTGGTGAGGATGTGGAGTAAGGAGAACATTCCTCCTTTGCTGGTGGGAGTGTAAACTTGTACAATCCCTCTGGAAATCAATTTCAGAAAACTGAAAATAGCTTTATCTCAAGATCCAGCTATACCACTCCTAGACATATACCCCAAAATGCCCCACTATACCAAAGGCCAATTGCTCAACTATGTTCATAGCAGCTTTATTCATAATAGTCAGGAATCCAGAGAGAAATACCTCAACTGAAGAATGGATAAATAATATGGGGCACATCTACACAATGATAAATTATTCATCTATTAAAAACAAAGACATCATGAATTTTGCAGGCAAAAGGACAGAACTTGAGAATATTGCCCTGAGTGAGGTAACCAAGAGCCAGAAATAAATGTATGGTATGCCATCACTTATAAGTGGACATTAGAAATAAAGTTCAAGATAATCATACTACAATCCGCAGACTCAAAGAAACTGGGTAATCAGGAGGTTCTAAAGGAGGATGCATAAATCTCCCTCAGAAGGGGAAACTAAAGAGTACTGGGAAGTAGATGAAGAGAGGGAACTGGTTAAATGAGTAGATGAGGAGGAGAATGGGAAGGCAATAAGGTGTAGGGAGAAGAGTAATGATAGAGGGCTAGGAATGAGAACTGTAATCATGGAGGGGGCATCTCTGGTGACTAACTAGAGGCCTGGGATAGGAGAGAGGACACAGGGAGTCTATGGGAGTGACCCTACCTTAGATTCTTATCAAAGGGGAATATAGAGACTTAAATGGCCACCTCCTATAGGCAGGCAGGATTTCCAGAAGGGGAATGGGTCCATCAAAGATCCACCCTCAAAATCTTCAACCCATTTGACAGTGTCTTTTGCCTTACAGAAACTCTGTAGTTTTATAAGGTCCCATTTGTCTATTCTTGATCTTAGGGCATAAGCTATTGGTGTTCTGTTCNTTTTTTTTTCTTTTTCTTTTTCGGTTATATTTCTAATTGTTTCACTTTCACCTAAAATCACAGGAAATTCTACATTGCAGAGAGCGAAATGTCTGCTCTCCATGTTTATCTGTGGTGGCTGCTTAGAAGGGGGCTGCTGTGTTTGATCTCTAATAGTGATCTTCATACCTTTGTTTTTGGAGAAATGGTTGGAGCTTGAAGCACCGAGACCTTGAAGGGTGATCTATTTAGGATCAGAAGCATTTTGAACATCCCACACATGAGCACTTGTTCTAACTAAGCGCAAGGGGGTTTGCTCACAAACTTTGCRGGGCCTAATGTATTGATAAAATTATTGAAAGAGTAGGCTGCAATGTGATTGCCTTGCTTTAAGGCAGCCTGAGGCAAGGGACCTAGTTGGAAATTGCCATTTGGTTTTCCAATCCATTAAGGGCCCGGGAGATTTGCCCTTTGCTGCCAGTTTCACTTTCAATTTCACATTGACACTTCCTTTAATTTTGTTTAGGAAACCGAGTTACCAAGCTTCAGACGTGATGGAGTAGGAAGAGGATAAGCTGCGGCGATATTGCAGCTTAGAGAGGRAGAAAACTATTGTCCGTCCAGCGCTCTCTGGGGAGGGGTAATCCTGGACTTTTTCTGCTGTTTCCTGGTTGGCAGCTGCAGAGAAGAGGCCTAGCRGCTCTGCATTCTCTTCTGAGAGGGCTCCCCCGCCCTCGCGCCCTCCCCTATCCGTGGCTAAGGCAGGCCTCCTCGCAAAAAGCATCTCAGATACCAACTGGCGATAGCTCAAGTATCAGAAGGAAAAGAAAGRGGAACAATTCCTTCAGGCTATCAAAGCACTGTTTTCCCTTTCACCTTGGTGAGCATCTGAGAGACATGCCTATGCTTTCAGTCTTGGGGAAAGYGATCCCCCTCGCTGATCTCACAGGAGATGAGGGATCCACAGAGTTTCCTATGTGCTGCTGAGTGCAGCGAACAGTTCAGGGAAACAAGGAGACGGGCACACTCCGTTTTGTGTTTACTGAAGTGCTGAATGCACTCGGTAGGCAGCATGCTGTAATGGCCGTCATTCGTACAAAATTATTTTATGTCTGATTTTTAAAAATAATAATGCATTTATCTGAGCAGTCCCCACTTTCTGGAAGATAAGGCTGATTTGTCATTTGCAATTGAAATAATAAAATTCCACTCTTGATTGAGATTTAAGAAGGGAGTCACCTGAAAGCACTAAAAAATAGCTGAGTATTGATCTGCTGGGACAAGGTATCTATGAAGTCCCAGGAAATTCTAGTANGAGCAGTCCCCACTTTCTGGAAGATAAGGCTGATTTGTCATTTGCAATTGAAATAATAAAATTCCACTCTTGATTGAGATTTAAGAAGGGAGTCACCTGAAAGCACTAAAAAATAGCTGAGTATTGATCTGCTGGGACAAGGTATCTATGAAGTCCCAGGAAATTCTAGTAYGTAAATTCAGTTAGGAGATGCAGACGCAGGCCATAGCACAGAGGATGCAAAGGGGGRAAAATTGAAATTTCTTAATTTAAAATCATYTGTAGGTCTATATGCTGTATGAATATTATATAAGGAGGTTGTGGTTTGACCCTCCATGGTCTCTCACAACTTTAGCTTCTAAAAGATGTCATTATTAGAAATGCTATGAGGAGTTTAAAATTCACAGTGTGGATTTTAAAACGAGCAAAAAGGTAGTATTCAGCTGTGGGTTTATAAAGCTCATACTTGATTTGTCTGTTGAATATTTGAAACTAATTCTACAGCATGGAGCTGTGAGAGCCCATTTGGTTTCCTGATTTAGTGCCTCTAAATCCATTCATTTCCATGCCTGGAGCTAATATTGTTTCCTTACGCCCAACTCAACTGCCTAACACCCTGGGAGTCTTTATGAAATTACCAATACCAAAGCACAAGTGCAGCTATTCATTAATTAGAAGAGACAATTTATAGAGAAAAATATAGAAAGTGCAAATTTTGTATTTATTTATTCATTAAAATATGCCAAACCCTGCACACACCCCCACCCGCCAGGAAGATAGGAAGATAGTCACATTTGAGAAAAATACTAGAGGAGGTGGAGCAGTCACCATGTCCATGTCCACTCAGTGTAAGTGTGTGCTGTTTGCAGCATCCTGAAGGTTGCATTGGGGATGGGTGGTGTTTGGCAGTTGTGAGTTTGATTCTTAGTGTTTCCTATATACACCATATGAGACTAGGTCTCTTCCTTCTAAGTCGTGGTTTCCTCAGCTATGAAAAGGGACTAATGGCTCTCCTTTAAAGAGTCTGCTTTGGGATTAATTTAAAAAGAGTATAAAATGGCKGCTAAAGAGCCTTGAGAGTTTCCTGCTTCTCTCTCTCTCTCTTCATTACCTACACAAAGAACCTCTGAATTCGGCACATTTTTATGTTGATCTATCATATTCTTTTTTTTTTTTAATTGCTCAATTCTGCCTTCGTAAGTCCACGGTGGGGACAGTGTTTCACCATTGTGCCATCTTCAGCTTTGAGTCTGAATCTATGATCAACGTCCACAGCTGATTAGAGGATGGTAAGGTGACTGTGTCAAGGGGCACTTTATGGGAAGCTCTGTGGACTCAAGGGACCTTAGCCATTTCCTAGAGCATGCCTTTGGCGTGACTCATGGAGTGGCGGCCTGCAGCGGAACCTCAGGGCGACAGATTTGCAG
>BDUI01011906.1:38654-50487 GCA_002335545.1 Apodemus speciosus
CTAATGACTAATGATGTTGAACATTTCTTAAGGTGCTTCTCAGCTAATTTTAATACTCCTCAAACTATTCTACAAAATAGAAACTGAAGGAACACTGCCAAACTCAATTCTATTAGGCCACAGTTGTCACGATTTCTAAGCCATACAAACACTCAACAAAGAAAAAGAACATAAGACTGATTACTCTTATGAACATTGAAGCAAAGATACTTGAAATCCAAATCCAGAAACACATCCAAAACATCATCCATCAAGATGTAATAGGCTTCATGGGATACAAGGATGAATCAATATATGAAAATCCTTCAAAGTAGTCCACCATATAAACAATATGAAAGAAAAAATCACATGGTTATCTCATTAGACACTGAAAAAGCCTTTGATAAAATCCACCTCTTYGTGTTAAAAGTATTAGAGAAATCAGGAATATAAGACACATACCTCAATATACTCAAAGCAATATAGAGCAAACCAATGGCCAATATCAAATTAAATGGAGAGAAACATAAAGCATTTCCACTAAAAGCAGGGACAAGGCTGACCACTCCCTCCCTATCTATTCAATATAGTACTGGAAGTTTTATATAGGGCAGTAAGACAATTAAGAGAGATCAAGGGGACACAAATTTGAAAGGACGTAGTCAAAATATTGCTACTCACAGATGATAAAATGGTATACATAATACCCCTAAAGATTATACCTGTGAACTCTGGCATATGATAAAGAGTTTTAGCAAAGTGGCTAGAAACAAAATTAACTCAAAAAAGTAGCCCTCCATTATACAAATGATAAATGGGGTGAGAAAGAAAATAGGTAAACAACATCCTTTACAATAGTGGTGAATAATATAAAATATCTTGGTATAATTCTAACCAAGCATGTGAAAGGTCTGGATGACAAGAGCTTCAAGTCCCTAAAGAAAGAAATTGAAGAAGATATCAGAGGATGGAAAGATCTCCCATGCTCATACACTGGCAGGACTAATATAGTAAAAGTGATCATCTTTTTTTGTCTTCTTTTTTATTGAATATATTCTTTATTTATAGCTCACATATTATTCCCTTTCCCATTTTCCCCCTTCCCAGAAAACCCCATCCCATCTGCCCTCCCCCTGCTTCTATGAGGATGTTCCTCCACCCAACCCACTCCCACACTACCGTCCCTATGCTAGGGCATCTATCAAGTCTTCATAGGACCAAGGACCTATCCTCACATTGATGCCTGACAGAGCATTCCTCCACTACAAGTGTAGGTGGAGCCATGTGTACTCCTTGGTTAATGGCTTAGTCCCTGGGAGCTCAGGGGGGGGGGGTCAGGATGGTTGATATTGTTGTTCTTTCTATGAGGTTGTAAACTCCTTCAGCTCCTTTAGTCTTTCTCTAGCTCCTCTATTTGGTACACCACACTCAGTGCAATGGTTGCCTGCTAGCATCTGCCTCTGTACTTGTGAGGCTCTGGGAAAGGCCATCCAGAGACTGTCCTACCTGGGGATTCATCCTATAAACAGCCACTAAAATTGGTCATCTTACCAAAAGCTATATACAGATTAAACACAATTCTCATCAAAATCCCAACATAATTCTTTACAGACCTTGAAGGAAAAATCTCAATTTCATATGTCCAAACAGAAAATCCAGGATTGCTAAAAACAATCCTGTACAGTAAAAGAACAACTGGAGGTATCACCAACACTGATTTCAAGCTATACTACAGAGCAATAATAATAGAAACCACATGGTATTGGCATAAAAAGAGACAGTTTGATCAATGGAATTGAATCAAAGACCCAAAAGTAAAGCCACACACATATAGAAACCTGATTTTTGACAAAGATGCAAAAACTATACAATAGTACTGAGGAAAGCATCTTCAACAAATTGTGCTGGACTAACTGAATGTGTGCATATTAGAAGAATACAAATAGATATATATCTTTAACCCTCCCCAAAACTCAAGTCCAAGTGGATCAAAAACCTCTACATAAAACTGGTACACTAAATCTGACAGAACACAAAGTAAGGAATAATCTTGAATTCATTGGCACACCAGCAGCTCAGGTACTAAGATCAACAATTAATAAATGGAACCTCATGAAACTGAAAATCTTCTGTAAGGTGAAGGATATCATCAAAAGGACAAGTCAGCAGCCTACATAATGGGAAAATATCTTCACCAATCCTACATCTGAAAGAGAGCTGATATCCAAATTATATAAAGAAGTCAAGAAACAAGACATGAACAAACCTAATAACCCAATTAAAAATGGGGTACAGAGTTAAACAGAGTTCTCAACACATTAATCTCTAACAGCCCAGAAGTACTTAAAGAAATGTTCAACATCCTTATTCATCATGTAAATGCAAATTAAAATGACTCTGAGATTCCATCTCATACCTATAAGATTTGGCAACATAAAAAAACTAAAGGAATAGCACATGCTGTTGAAGATGTGGAACAAGGGGAACACTTCTTCATTGCTGCTGGAGAACAAACTTGTACAGCCACTTTGCTAATCAATTTGTCAGTTTCTTAGAAAATTAGGAATAGTTCTACCTCAAGACCCAGCTATACCACTCCTAGACATATACCCAAAAGATGTTCCACTATAACTCAAAGACACTTGTTCAACTACATTTGTAGCAGCTTTATTCACAATAGCTAGAAACTGGAAATAAGCTAAATGTCCCTCAACTCAAGAATGGTTAAAGCAAATGTGGTATATTTATACACATCATAAACTTTGCAAATGTATGGAACTAGAAAATATCATCCTAAGTGAGATAAGCCAGACTCAGGAAGCCAAACCTGGTAATGTACTCACATGTAGGAGGATAGTAGCCATAAAACTCAGGATAGCCATGTTACAATCCACAGATTCAAAGAAGCTAAGTAACAAGGAATACCCAAGGGCAGATGCTTGAATCTCAATGAGAAGAAAAATAGAATAGACATGGAGAGTAGGTCTAGAGAGAGAATGGGGTTGGGGACCAGCTAGAGAGGGGAGCAGGTGAGATCACGTGAGGGGAGGGAAGAGGGAGAGAGTACTGACAAAGAGAACTAGTCAGTGGTAGGCAGGGGGCCATCTCTGGCACAAGCTAGAAACCTAGGACAATGAATACTCCCAGGAATCTATGCAGATGGCCCTAGTTAAGACTCATAGCAATGGGTAATACGGAAACTTAATTTTTCATTTCCTATAACCAGAAAACACTTCCAGTGGAGGGATGGTGAAACCAACCCAGCTACAAAACCTTATATCCACTATTTCTCTGGCCAAAAAGATGTACAGGGATAAAGATTGAGTAGAATTGAGGGAGTGGCTAGCCAATGACTGGCCCAGTTTGAGAACTATGCCATGAAAGAGATCCCACTCCTGACACAATGATATCTGTAATACTTCCAGAAAGGCACCTAGCAGATCTTTCATTTGAGAGGCTTCAGCCAACAACTGACAGAAACAGATGTACAGACTCACAGCCAAACATTAGGCAGAGCTTGAGGAATTCTATAGAAGAGGGTGATGAAGGACAGAAGAAGCCGGAGAGGTCAAGTACACTACATGAAAACATGCATAATCAACTAACCTGGACCCATAGGAGCCGACTGAGACAGGACTACTAAACAGAGAACAAGCATATGATGGACCTAAGCCCTTGGCACATAAGTAGCAGTTGTGCAGCTTGGTCTTCTTCTGAGACTCAAAACAACACAAACACAATCTGTTTCTGACTCTTTTGGCTGCCTTTGGATCCTTCTCATAATTGGGCTGCCTTTTCTAGCCACAATAGAAGAAGATGAACCTAGTTCTACTGCAACTTGATATGCAACGATAGGTTGATATCCATGGGAGGACATACATTTTCAAAGCCTTTTCTGAAGAGAAAGGAATGGCAAAAGGATGGCAGGGAGGGGAGGGTAGAGAGAGGAGAGGAGAAAGGGGAAGCAATGATCAAAATGTAAACTAAATAAATTAATAAAAATTCTTTTAAAACTTAATATCATTTAGGATTTGCCATTGCATGTACAATGTGGTGCACAAATAATACCCATAGAAAGCAAAACATGTCATGTATGTACTAATTTATCCTTTACTCTTCTTTGATAACTAAATGAAACACTACTCTTTTAATAAACAAGGGTACACAAAATTCAAATGCTTCTGTGAGACAGGAAGACAACATGAATGCTTCAAGTGGGCATTGGAGTCTATGGCAAACTTTAAGCACTCATATCCCATTTGAAGTAACATGGGGCTGTTTATATAACTATTAGCATGTGAACTCAAGAAGAGCAGATTTTCTGTTTACTTCCAGAGAAACTAGAAAGGTAGAATTATTTAATTGTATCTGACTTTTAAACTATACCAATGGCTAAAGGTTGCTATCACATTATATAGAATTGATTTCTGTGCTGTAATATGGTCTGTTTATTGTTTGTTTTATTCACTAAGCAGAAAGCATATGTTTGTATCTTATTTATTATGTTTTGTGTCTATAAAAAATGAGTACAATACCTAGCACATAGTATGGTTTAGTAAATATTTGATAAATAAACAATGAACAACTAAATATTTCAGCACAATCCAGATATCTGAACTATTTATAAAAAATCATATCCTATGTAATACCTTGCAAGCTTGTCTATATCTGTTTCTTCCAGAATGTGGCTTTTCTAGAAGTCACTTGCTTCATCCTCTTCCAAGATTTGTATCAAGTGGATGAATATAATGAATAATTGTTATAATTTGTTTTTAACAAGGCAATAGCAGAAGGAAAAGTCCTTTACTGAAGTTTCACTGTTGCCCAGGATATGTGATGTAAAGCATTCTCTTTCCCTCTGTATATGGGTCCCAGATACTGAAATACCTAACAAGCTTTCTCATCATTTAGCTTATCAAGCTAACTGTTTGGATGACACAGGAATTCTGTCAGTGGCTGGTGGCTAGTAAACTCACATGGCTTCTTGTCATTATTATCAAGCAGGGAATGACAGAGAACAGAGAAGTGGTTCTCTCCATATTAAGTCTTGAAGTGAAGTGCTAATGAATGTTAACAGCTTACAGAGTGTCCTGTAGTGTTGTCTATTTATAACATATCTGCCTATTCATCTTGAACCAGCAGTGCATTTAGAACAGAACATTTAAAATGGGTAAGAATAGAGAAAAAGAAGATAATTGGTGACAAAATTCTAATATTTTCATTAAGAAACAATCAACATATTAAAGATGGTTAAAATAATCTGAAATATAAGGTATGAAAAGAAAATACCACTAATATCAAATAGTCACAAGGTTTAAAGTATGCTCATGAATATATTCTTCACTTGCATAACAATCTAAGAAAACTGCATTGGAAACAAGGTAGAAGATTTGGAATTTTCCTTGCTCAAGGATTTGTGGCTTTAAAGATTCCACTGGATACAATTTATAGAACATTTTCAAAGAATAGCCAGATAAATTGTAAAGAGTTTGTTCTATTTCCAGTTATATGTATTAGCTTGATAATCAAAATGAAAACTCAGAATTTAGGAGATCAAGCCTGCATTTGGCACATCAGGATAGTATAGGAAAATTACCTAGATGAAACTGCAGCAAATGTTTATCTCAGCAGGAATCTGCCAGTGATGTGTCCTTCAACATCAAAAATTAAATGTGCATTCAAGCCTGTGGTATATGTTGCTGCTGAGTCTAGTAGAATAAGAAAGTAAACAAGATATGGTCTCAGMCATCAGGGCATTTTGAATACACTTGTAGAGATCATTATAAAAGTGGCTCAAAATAATACTGAATGAAAAGGTACACAATAAGACATAATATACACTGAGAAAAATAAAATTTATATGAATCTTAAGTGTGTACTAAATTAATGCAATTAGTTTTAGGGACTGGAGAAATGGCTTAGTGGTTAAAATGATTGTTCCTCTTGCAGAAGACCTGAGTTTGGATACCAACACCAATGTCAGGGAGTTTACAACCTCCTTACCACCAGTTCCAAGGAGTTTTGATGTTCTCTTCTNAGATTCAATTCAATTACTATCAAAATTTCATAACAATTCACGGATCTTGAAAGGATATTATGTTTCAGATTCATACATAAACACAAAAACCAAGGATACGTGCTGGAGGTATGGTCACTCCCAATTTCACATTGTACTACAGGGCTGTTAAAAAAACAAAACAAAACAAAATACTCACCATGGATGGTATTGTCACAAAAACAGACACATAGATCAAAAGAATGAAATCGAAGGTCTATATCCCTGGCTGGTATAACCTCATGTCCTCGTCTACCCAAAAAACGTTGGGTATTGGTTTCATTTCATGGAGTGTGCCCACCTATGGACAACTGATTTTTTTTTTTATTAAGAAGACAGAAATGCACGCTGGAGAATAAAAGATAGCATCTTCAACAACTGATGCTGTGCAAATTGAATCATTGTGTTTAGAAAAATAATTTAAAAAGATCTATAATATAACCACTCACAAAACTGATTTCCAAATGTATCAAAGCCCTCAACGTAAAACAAGATACATCAAGCCTAATAGAAAAGGAATTTGTTGGCCCATGCGAAGACTTTCCTAACAGAACACAGCACAGAAACTAAGATCGACAGTTAGTGAAAGGAACCTTGTGAAAGTAAAGAGGCTTCTGTTAGGCAAAGGATACCATCTCTTGGAAAACTGGGCAGCCTACAGATTGGGAAAATTAATTTTAGGGATTACACATYTGATATAGGTCTAACATCATACACACATACATACATATATATAAAACTCAAAAAATAAGACATTTAGAAAACAGTCCAATTCAATATGGGATGTTGATTTAAACAGATTTATCAAACAGRAAATTCAGATGTCTGAGAAACATTTAAAATAAATGTTCATACTTTGCCATACCTATACCTTTATATACMRATACCATACCTATACCTCTGACATCTATACCTGTCAAAAGGGCCAAGATCAATAAAAGAAATGACAGTTCAYGCTTCAAGGGAAAACCTCCTCCATTGCTGGATCAATGTAGCAGTTCCTAAAGAAGGTGAGAATTGATGTATCTCAAGATCCAGCTATACCACTCYRGCAATTTATCCAAATGATGCTTCATTTATCACAGAATCCTTTGTTCATAATAACCAGACRTTATATACCCAGATGCCCATCAACAGAAGAATTGATAAAGCAACTGTGATCTATTTACACAATAAAGAGTTTTTAATAATAGCCTGGATACATTTTAACAGTTCTCTACTATGTGACTGTGCTCAGTCATTAAAAAAAARMATCATAAAAGTTGAAGGTAAATGGATGGACATAGAAGAAATCATCCTGGAGTAACACAGATCCAGAGAGACAGATATGGTGTGTATTCACTTGTGTGYAGATATTAGCTGTTAAATYAATAGAACCACAGGATTCACAGATAGATTAAGTTACTAGAAGGACAAATAGATCTCCCTAGGGAAGAGAAATAGAGTTATGGGTAGATGGAGTGGAGACTAGAATGGGAAGATCAAGTAGAGCAGTGCGGTGGGAAGATCAGGAAGATGGGAAGAGACAGCAAGGACTATGGTCTATTTGAGAGCTAGTGTGAAAGCCTAATGCAGAAGAAGCTTTCTAAAACACAAATGTTTACGAAGGTGAACTAGGTGAGATCTAAAGG
Source organism: Apodemus speciosus (assembly GCA_002335545.1). Taxonomy (NCBI): domain Eukaryota; kingdom Metazoa; phylum Chordata; class Mammalia; order Rodentia; family Muridae; genus Apodemus; species Apodemus speciosus. The sequence continues at coordinate 46,320 of BDUI01011906.1, forward strand.
GGGGATTGATCTCCAGATGGATAACTCCTGAACAATGAAGCTTCCAGAACTGAGTTTGGGTTACACCTATTTGGGTATTTGGCCAAGGTGTCCCATGGGAATCCCCAAACAATCCAGGCCATTGCTAAGACTACAGGTTGCTCTCTGAAAACTGACAGCAAGGCCACATTGCTGAATAAAACACCCACAAAAAGCTTGTGGAAATGTCCAGCGGCGCCAACTTAGAGCCTTCTATACATATGTGATAATTACTCTGCAGGCTACCAAAGGATAAAAGTAAACACCAATCCACCCAACAAACGCTTTGATCTACAATGGTGTCCTGTCTGCAAGATATGCTAGGGCAATGGTGGTGCAAAGCTTGGGGAATAATCAATCAATATATGATTTTACTAAAGGCTCACTCTAAGAGATGAAGCCCATACCGACACTGCTTGGGTGATCAAAACCTGAGAACTAAATTGTCCAGGGACCTAGGGTAAAACATGATACTACTGTTTTAAACACACATAGATACACACACATAGATACACACACATAGACACATAGACACACAGACACACAGACACACATACACACACATGTGCATCCATGGGTGTATGTGCACCTGCTTAAAAAACTACAAACAAAAATATGGCATTAAAATGATTCCTAATATCATTCTGACATACTCATAGATCAGCATCTTGCTAGGCCATCATTAAGATAAGATGAATGATAAAATACTTTATCTAAATTGACAGATATGATGGACTGAAACTTATATATCACACTTTATGATTTACCTGATTGTTATAATTGTGTTCAGTTTATAGCTGAAAGAAAATAGCCTTTTACTGAACTAAAGGGGAGAAATGCTTGTCTTTTATTCTTTATTGCAATGCTAAGTATGGGTCCCCAAGACCTGAGTCTGCACATAGCTCCTGGGAACCCGCCCCCAAGTTTGTTCTGATTGGTGAATAAACATATCTACAACCAATAGGTGGGCAGAAGAGACATAGATATGACTGAGGTTCTATGTGCTTGGACAGAGAGGACTATGAGGAGGGGGAGAGAGGCTGCCATGGAAGAAGAACATGAAGAAGGGAGGAGGAGAGCCACTGTGGGCTAAGGGCCAAGAGAACACAGCCAGAGGGTTGCCCAATGTGGTGAAGAGCAGGGCAGATAATAAGCAATAGATCTGGATTACAGATAGGAAAGTCGATTCAGACAAGGTGAGGGTAAGCAAGTGGCCACCTACTGTGCTGCCTAAGGCATCTTAAAATACAAAGGATAAGCCNAAAAGCAATTAGTTTTTGTAAGTAGGAAATGGAAAAAAAGGTCACTCAAAAAGTGTAAAGTTTTGATTAGTCTGGTCTGAAAAATAAGTTTTAATGACATATCGATACATGATGACCACAATTAGTAATAAGTGTATATGGAAGAAAGCCTCTTATTGTAGCTGTCAGATATTGGGATAACTGAAATGAGAACACTCCTTTTAATTCTGGGTTGTATCATTGCAAGGGCTGGGTTCATGACCTGAGGAAAAGGGTGAAAGAAAAGTAAGCCTAGCCAATCACTTCTTTCCCTGCTTTGTGAATGTGTGTGCAGTGTGACCAGCCATCTCAGTCAAATGTCACCAAGACTTCTGCAGTCTAGAACTGTGAGGAAAAAATTTTTCTTTTAAGTTGCATGTACTACATATTTTATCCGAGAAGACCATACAATATACATGTTTCAAATTTTCCAAAATAGATTTTAGTAGTTGAAGCATGAAAACCATATAAGAAACAGTAAAAGCAAATTTAGAATTAAGTAACTGATCTTCAGATCTCCACTATCTGTCCTTTCCACCAATCCAGTTCCTAAGTCTCATCCTCAGTCCCATACATACCACATGCTGCAACCCCCTCCTATCTTCCCCATCACCAACAGATCATACATATCTTCTGCTATAACCTTTCTCATCATGTTTGTCTCAGCCTTCAACTTCTTTAGGCATTCCCTGAGAATCACTGCTGGCCATGCTGGCCAGTGAAGCAGATGTGGCAGGGAAGCAGGGAGCTAATATTCAAATCTTCACTCTCTCTCCTCTTTGCAAATCCAAAACCTCAGTCTCATCCCCAACTCTATAGCAGACGTCATGCTATGGATCCTCCTCACTTTCTGCCCCCATTACCAATAGACTAAGTGGATCCTAGTGACACACCCTGCTTCCCTTTTCCCTGTGGACACCTTCACCCTGCATCTAGCCATCTCTATCCCTGAATGTCAACTATCAATTCCAAGAAACACATTTTAACTGGAACCCCTCAGTCATCACAGCTGGCAAGATTTCAGAAGCATTCTTCATCAAATAACCTACACCATAACATTATCCTAAGAAGCAGAAACATCATAAACCAAAGAACAAAATAACCATCCAACAAAGATAAGACAAGATATCAACATTTAGAATAATCCCAAATTCTGATGCCTAAAATGCCAGCATAATATATAATCAAATAACTCTCAGGAAAAATATGCCTCTATTAAAACCCATTAATAGTGGGTGGGCCTTACTAAGACAAGCTTGATATCTAGGTCAAGGGAAACTCCCAGGAATCTAAGATGGTGACCCAACCTAAAACTCCTATCAATTGGGTATATGGAACCTGAAATGCCCACCTCCTGTAACCAGGCAAGACTTCCAATGGAAGGATGGGGACACCAACTCATCCATAAAACATTCAATTCACTATTTGTCCTGCCTACAACATATGCAGGGATAAAGACAGAAACACCAACCGAAGAGCATGCATGAGATATAACTAGGTATCCTACAAATATGTGCAGCTTGGTCTTCATGTGGGACCCCTCCCAAATGGAGCTGGAACTGTCTATGACTATCCCCTTCCCCTAACTAGACTGCCTTGTTAAACTCAATAGGTGATGTGCGTAGTGATACTGCAAATTGATAAGCGAAGACTGATGATAGCCTTGGAAAGCCTCCATTTCTTTGAGAAGAAAGGGAAGAGGAATGGGTGAAATGGAGGAACTGGAAGGAGAAGAGGGAAGGGAAGTTGTGATCAGGATGTGAAGTAAATTATTTTTAAAAAGATGTTTAACATTCTTAGCCATCAGGGAAATAAAAACCAAAACTTCTTTGAGACTCCATCATATACCTGTCAGAATGGCTAAAATCAATATACATATGATAGTTAATGTTGGTGAGGATATAGAGCAAGGGGAACACTCCTCCATTGCTTTTGGGTGTACCCACTGTACCACTACTATGGAAATCAGGAAACAATCTACTTCAAAACCCAGCTATATCACCCCTGGCATATATCCAAAAGATGTTCCCCCATACCACATGGACACTTGCTCAACTGAATTCATAGTGGCTTTATTCATAATACCCAGAAATTTGAGAAAAAAAAACTTAGATGTCCCTCAATAGAAAATGGATAAACAAAACAGTACAATTACACAATGGAGTATCACTTACCTGATTTTTTTTAAAAGTCAGGTATTATTAACCTTGCAGGCAAATGATATAAGCAGAAAAAAGTCATCCTGAGGGAGGTAACTCAGACCCATGAAGACAAATATGATATGTACTCACTATTAAGTGGATAATCAAAATACAATCCACAGACTCAGAGAGGTTAGGTAACAAGGGAAGCTCTACTGGGGGAAGCATGGATGTCCTTAGGAAAGGGAAATCGAATAGATTTGAGGTAGACTAGAGGCAGTGGGGATAGGAGCTCAAGGGATTTTGTGGGGGAAATGTGATGGAGGGAGAGTTTGGAGGAGATGACTAGAACTGAGGAGCTTTGGAGGAGTGCTGTACAAACCTAGGGCAGTGAAAACTTCCAGAAATCTATTTGGGTTATCCTAGTGAGGACTCCTAGCAATGGGAGATAAGGAATTTTAACTAGTAGTCTTGTCTAGCCAGGCAAGGATTACAGTGGCAGGTCTGGGTTGCATTCAATTGAGTTACTGGCTAAAGTTGGGGTGGGCTCCTAATGAAGATCCTCAAACAACACAGGCTGATGCATGAACTAGAGACTGCTCTCTGTAAATTGAGGGTAGTATAGCACTGTCAAGAGTCCCCAGCATGCAATAAGGATATATGCTCCACAATGTTCATAGCAGCCTTATTTATAATAGCCAGAAACTGGAAAGAACCCAGGTGTACCTC
>BDUI01011907.1:0-13428 GCA_002335545.1 Apodemus speciosus
TAAAAATAGCAGCTACAGCACCGAATTCAATTATCTGTGCTGAAGCAAGAGGAAACTCAATAGAATAAACATGTGATCTAATTATATGAACTTTACTCCCACAGTAGATGTATTTTTATGGGATGCATATATAGAAATATAAAAGCGTGTATGGAAGCAAATTTTACCAATTTATCTTTTGGATAACAATTATTAACTTTTTCAAAAAAGGCTTGTCATGTAATAGATTAACAATCAATAATCAATTTAATTGCTGTTTGAAACAAGGAACAAATGTTTTATTAAACTCTTAAAACATTCCTTTTAAAAAATGTTTTTATGATTTTATCTTGCAACACTTTATTATCACACCAAAGCTTTATGGGAGGTTGTTAATACTTTATTTGGAGAGATTTTACATTAATGTTCTCTTTGCCAAGGAATGGCAGTGAACACATATCATATATTGTTGACAAATACTTACAGTATCTTTCTCCAAGCTACAGTATCTCCAATTTTATCTCCAATTTATCTCCAATAAATCTCAAAAATTATTTTGTATCTATCTTGAGAACATCAGAGGCTAAAATCCTCTTGTGGCAAGCTTAAAGCAGTGTCTCAGTCAAATAACTTATCTTAACACCTTTTGAAAATAATTTATTTAAAGATTTTAAAAATTCCATTGTTAAGAGAAAAAGCCTATAATAAAATTTTATGAACAATATTTATTGAAAAATTTAAGGTCCTATCTTCTTGTATTGAAGCAGAGACAAATATTTTTTTTTTTCACATAAGGTAAGGCTATTAGCCATTTCATGAGGAAAAACTTTCTAATGAAATCATTTTATTGGTTTGTTAAAGTTAGCATATGCTCTTTTAAAGTTAGAAGTAAATGCTTTTAAAATTATCAGGATCCACAAATTAAAAAACAACCCTCCAAATCTACAATAATTTTATATGGAGTAGTCAGGCCAAATTTTAATGCTTTCGTAATTTCTATATAGCCTTATTAATCTTTCATGGTTCTAAATTTTGACTATATTTTGAACCACATCTCTATGAATCTGTTAAAAAATGTTCTTTTCACCAGAAACTCTCTAGGTGAGTCCTGCAAGACAAAAGCCGTATCCCTCAAGCCTCTGCTGAGGCAGCTTTGTACTTTGTATCAACTTAGATGTAAATATCTTTTGATCTGAGTCTATTGTCTCTAAGGCCAGACCTACACCCATTGGTCCTGCATGGAGTAGCCTGTAACCAGACCCCATTGTATGAACGTCAAATAACAAAGGAACCTGTAATTTTAGCATACCAAGAAAAAATTTATTACCTGTTTTTAATAGTCAAAGGAGATTGTTTGATATCAAATAAAATTTCACTTTTCAATCTTGGGGGATTAAACTTGTTTCTACCATTATAGTTAATAAATTTGTGAAGAAGGTGCAACAGGCCCATACTGGCCACAGCTGTTTTTAACCTTTATCACTCTTGAAATCATCTTAATTATAAAATATGTTAAGAATTGTGAGCTTCAATCAGATTATAAACTGCAGTCAATGGCACATTGGCAATTTTTACCATAATTTTTAATTTTCTCTTGTAATATTAGAGCATAACTACAATTTTGGAAAGCAAAATCCAATTTTAAACAATCTTTTCTCCTTAAAATTAATGGCAAACACATTACTTTCACACTGCAAAATTTGTTTACCAGTTCTTATGTTCAAATGTATGACTAACTTATTGAAGAGACATTATTTTAAATCTTATTTCTTATAAGTCTAATTTCTAGAATAAGATCTACATAAAACATTATGCCAATTTAGAAATATCTTAAAGGACTGTTTTTCTTGGGTTGTGTCATGCCACATGCTACTTAAGATAGCTCTAACCCTGAATTATCAGTTTTAAACTAACTTTTTGTTACCATAATTATAATTTTTAAAATATGTCCAATAACATATGAGCCAATACTCTATAATCAAGACATGTAAAACATTTATACCTTTAAGACCAACTAGAAATAAAGATGAAGTGATTACATGATTCTCATAAATTTAATCCAAACAATTTTTTCTTTTTTGTTTTAGCTGTAACTTCAAGGGAAAAAGCACTTTGAACCCAATCAGCACCATGGTAGAAAATTTTATAGGAGAAATACCCATTAATCCACTTTTCCCAGAACTACTGGCACTTTAAGAAGCAGCTTTTTCTCCACCTTTGTTTGACTCCTAGTAAAGAACGTGAGGCTTAATTCAGCTTGCACTGTGCAAACTGTGACTGGCAGGAATACCAGCAGATGATGTTTTTGTTTGTTTGTTTGTTGTTTTGTTTTCTGTTTTTGTTTGTGTGTGTGTGTTTGTTTGTTTTAACATGAAACATAGACAACAATCATTCAAAGACTCAAAACAAAGACAAACATAAATTGAGATATGAACGGATTAGCACACCGATAGACAGAGAGGGAAGAGAACTTGATGTCCAAAAGAGATCCAAATATCCTAGCCAGAACTAAGGATATCTCCAGTAGGATCCAGAGAGGATGCAGGATGTCTCCCACTGTCCTCTCCTCTCCAGAAGAGTTTTGAAATAGTTTTTAACCATTTTGTTTTTTGATCCTGAATGTAGAACAACTGCTTTTCTGAAACCTGCTCTCTCTCTCTCTCTTTTTCTCTTGTTTAAGATTTAACTCTTTGTCTCCTACTACTTCTGGGAATTCTACCAGAGAAGGGGGAGGAGGCACAGTGGCAGCTACTGATAGTTTCTCCCCAGTGCCCTGCCTTTTTAACCTCTGTTAGGTTCAATAAAGGGAAAGAGGTTTAGAGAATGTGGTATACTGTGGTGTGGGGAAGGGGGTGCCTAGGTGGGCCCATGCCCAGGCATCGCTTCTCCCCAAGGGACCAGACACACACAGACATGGTATAGNGGAGAGCCCAAGATTTCTTTGCAGTCCAGGACTTAGACTCTGCTGGTGAGCGGTTTTTACTTTCGATTTCTCTGGCCACTTCAGATGCCTCTCATTTCCAGAGAACAAATTCTCCCCCAGAGAGTGTGGTTCAGGCAAACTGGATAAATTCCTTAGGTGTGAGCCAGCACTCTGCAGAAGATTCTAAGGAGTGCCAAAGTGAAAGGAGCAGTCAGCACATAGGGGGTGAGTGCTGATAGGAGTAATTTGATTTATGATGGTCCCTGCCCTCATCTGGGGTCAGAGTATCCCGGAAGTGCAGGGATGGAGTACCTGGAGATTGGTCTCCTATTTCTCCCTCCTCCTCTCCCTCATTCTCACCTGGATACTCCTCACCAGGAGCTTCACAAGGAACAGTAGCCCTGCTGAGTAAAGAGAGTGGGAAAGCCAGGGCTGGACTTTTCTGCAAGGATTTTGGCTCTGGATTTTTCTTGGTCTTTGAATTAAATCCTGAAGTAGGAGTGGCCATCTGTCTTTCTAAATCTCTTATTAAGAGGGCTACTTGTTCCCTGCAGCTTTCTACCATTTGGTGGAGGGAGGATATTTCTTCAGTGGCTCTACTGCTAGTGGCAGAAGCTGGGGGGAGGGAGTAAAAATCTCCTCAAAATACAGATAAGGGGGAGTGGGAAAGGTGAAACTGTGTCTGTCACAGGGTGTGCTGAGGCAAAGACAATATTGGTGGTGGGGGGGGCAACCTTAGGTGGGTCTGGGTCATGATATGACTTCCAAGCTGGCTTCCTCCCCAGGTGATAGAGTGTCAGCACCTGGATTTTGACTAGATTTGAGAGTTTGAAGAGGAGGATAGTTTCCCGCTATACAGTCTTTTTGAAAAATTAAGGGAAAGAGCATACAGAGATAGAGACTGTTTTAAATGTCCCTCCATTTCAATCACAACAGACATGGGATGAGCGCTTTTTCAGAGAATGCTCTCCCTCACAAACTACATCCTGGAGGGCAGGCCAGTGTGAGGAATCCTGAATAATACCATTAATCAAAGACCAGTAATTAAAGGCAGTGATAGGGATTTTTTCAGGACCAAAAGTCTTATAATAGTCTCTAAAACAATCACCTACTCTACTCTATGTGTTTTTATCTATTATTCCTTCCTCTGGGAACCAAGGACAAATCTGTCCAACAAAGTCTAAAAAAAAAAAAAAAAAAAAAAAAAAAAAAAAAAAAAAAAAAAAAAAAAAAAATTAAGATCCTTTTTCTTAACCCTAGTCCCTAGCATCTTGAGAGCTTCTTTAAGCTATGAAATGAACAGGGAGTACAGAGTTAATGCTTGTCCCATGTCTTACCATTCCAAGACCTACACTGTAATGATTATTCCCTGGCTGAGCACTGGCGGGTCATACATGCCTTGACCTATCTACTCCTGGAGCTGCAACCAAAGGGCTGTTCCTAAGTGTAGCATAGTGTTCTCTCCTTGATGACTTCAGAGGGGCATCATCTTTGGGTGCCAGAGTATCCCAACTGGCAGGACAGTCAATGGGGTCCCTGGACCACCTAGGAGAGAATTTGGGGACAAGAGATGCAAGAGATGAACAGCAAAACAGTACTCTGATCAAGCTGTCAGATGTTATTGTTTGATACACCGCAATATAAAGGAAAGCAAGCAGGATGTAGGGAGGGTGTATGAGGGGGCAAAAATTGTCTCCAAGGAACAGTCTCACAGGGGGCAAGCACTGTCTCTAAAACATTGTCTATAGGAAGTAGTTTCTCAGAATCATCTCTTAGAATCTCATGACAAAGCTGACTTGGGCTTCAAGGAAGCTGGCAAACTAAAATGATCACGAAGCAGTGAAGTGGAAAGAGATTACTATAGTAACCTAACTGCATGTGAGCTCTGTTTGTTCTAATCATCATGAGCTCTATATGTGCTGACCAACTTGTTATTTGGCAAGCCTGACAGCTAATATTTTTCCTTCAAAAAGCAGGCTTGAGCATGTAAGATGGCTGTAAGGAGGAGGTTTTGAGATCTATGTGAGAATGGCTCCTGGCACTATGTACTGTTGAAAGTTTTGAAACTTTATGCTGATACCACTGTTAATATCTATTCTGATTCTCATTATATAGTACATTCTGTTCCCTTTTTGGAGACTTTTGGCAATTTCAAATCGGATAATCCTGCTACCCCTATGTTTTTGCAGTGTGTGAATGCAATTAGAACATGTACCAAAAAGTTTTTCTTGGGACATCTTAGAGTCCACACTATACTGCCACTAGAAAGACTTTCTTTGTTAAATTAAAGGAAGTTCAAGAGGCTCATAAATTACATCATATAAATTCTAGAGCATTAAGGCTTCAGTTTGGGTTAACTCAAGATCAGTCATAAAATTGTTAAACAATGCACAAATTGTGTTAATTGTTACCTGTCTCTCATTTAGGAGTTAACCCTTGAGGACTGATACCCAATGCTTTATGGCAAATGGACGTTACTCATGTTCCTGGATTTGGATAATTAAAATTTCTTCATGTCTGTGTAGATACCTTAGAGTGGATTTGTTTTAGCCTCCCTACATACAGGAGATGCAATGAATAATGTAATAGCACATCTCTTATATTGTTTTTCCATAATAGGTCTACCTTATTAAGACTGATAATGCACCTGCTTATTGCTCTTAAAGTTTACAGAACTTTTGTAGTAAATTACAGATTACTTTAAAAACAGGCATACTTTATAACCTACAAGGACAAGGTATTGTGGAAGGAGCTGATGACATTTTAAAGTGTCTTTTTTGTTAAATTAAAAGGGGGGATGGTACTCCGGAAGAAGACCTCAAAACATACTTCACGATTCTCTTTTCATTTTGAATTTTTTTTTTAATGTGGACAAGGATGGTAAACCTACAGATGATCATTTTTGGCATACAGATTCCAAATCTACATATGCAAAAGTCATGTGGAAGGACCCATTGTCTGGAGTTTGGAATGGACCCTCCCCTGTTCTCATATGAGGTCAAGTATCTGCTTGTATTTTTTATCATCAATCTAACTCTGCAAGTTTGTTACCAGAAAGATTGGTGAAACAAATTAATGATTGATCCAAGGCTGAGTCCCTGAGAAATTATCTTTTATGAGTTTCAGATGATGAGCATCATGCTGATTGATGGTTATGATCCAGATGGATGTGGAGGCTGCCCTCATACCTGCACTGCATGAACCAATGGAGCAGACATGGAAAGGGAAGAAAACTTACATCAGTGACAAGAACAACTCCTGGAACCTGGTTTCCAGTAACACTTTCTCGGGGAAGCACTTGTTTAGATGTGCCACATGAACTCAGTCAACAAAGGATATTTTTACATATGTCCTGCTCATGATTCTGATGAAAAATCTTGTGGCTCTAGTGACTATTTTTATTGTACATCATGGGGCTTTTAAACTTCTGGGCGCACCTACTGGAAGGCTAAGTGTGGAGACTTGATTACTGTCTATCTCTGGGGACAAGAGTCTGGCATCTCTATGGCAGTGCTATGTGCCCATGAATAATCTCTATTTTTCTAAAGGAAGCAACACTGTCTATCCCACCTTAGGTATTTAATTCATTGACAGGGGTAAGAGGGTTAGTTAGTCAGGTTTTTTTGTGGGTGGTATTCAAGTCTAAATATCAGGAGTTTATGATGTTGGTAACATTTTCAGAATTAGAGAGATCAAGAAGGCTGCTCCACCTATGCAGGGCCTTGGTCCAAATGAACTCCTTTTTTTGTTTGTTTGTTTTGCTTTGTTTTGTGGGTTTTTTTTTTTTTGGTTTTTTTGTTGTTTTTTGTTTTGGATATGTTTTTTTCAAGACAGGGTTTCTCTGTACAGCCCTGGCTGTCCTGGGACTCACTCTGTAGACCAGGCTGGCCTCGAACTCAGAAATCTGCCTGCCTCTGCTTCCCAGAGTGCTGGGATTACAGGCATGCACCACCACTGCCCAGCNCAAGACAGGGTTTCTCTGTACAGCCCTGGCTGTCCTGGGACTCACTCTGTAGACCAGGCTGGCCTCGAACTCAGAAATCTGCCTGCCTCTGCTTCCCAGAGTGCTGGGATTACAGGCATGCACCACCACTGCCCAGCCAAAATGAACTTCTTGTTCCATCTTTACTTCACAAATTTTTGGGAGGCATCCTAACCTAATCCCCCTCTGGCACCTTTAGCCTCTTCCCATGAGTGATTGTTTAAGCTTGTCAGTGGATCCTTTTCAGCATTGAGTTTTTTTCTCAACCTGACATTACTAAAGACTGCTGGCTCTGCCTTTCCTCCAATACCCCATTTTATGAAGCTGTAGCCTCTAATGGAACTATCAGGCTGGCTTCTGTTCAGTCTGCTTGTATATGGTGTCAATCTTGTGAAAGAGTTACCCTTTTGTCTCTATTGGGGACTGGTTTATGCATTGATCAGTTACCCAGAGCCTATGGCCATTTTTGTGCCATCTATAGGGTGCTCAATACTATTGGCTAGTTGGTGCCACCAGAAAATTTCTGCTGGGCTTGCAACAGCAGCATTACTTCCTGTTTTTTGGGTTTTTTTTGAAAACTATGTTTTTTGTGTTCTAGTGCAACTTGTTCCACATATTACTGGTTTTTGTTTTTGTTTTTTGTTTTTGTTTTTTTTTTTGGTAGGTCAGGCCTTTTTAGATGCCTGGGACCCCCATGACACCCTGGTCCTTAGTAGAAAGACCAGAGAACCTGTCACTATTGTGACTATGGCATTTTTGCTGGGGTTGGGAATCATTGGAACTGGCACTGGTATTTCCTCACTTTTCTGCAAAACAAACATTATAATGAGCTTCAAGTAGCCATAGATGAAGATTTAGAGCATTTAGAAGTAGCTATGTCTCTCATGAGAGATTCTATAACATCTTTATCTGAGGTAGTTCTTCAAAATAGAAGGGGTTTAGATTTATTATTTTTTTTTAGCATGGAGGTTTATGTGCTGCCCTAAAAGAAGAATGTTGTTTTTGTGCTGATCACAATGGAGTCATAGAAGATTCTCTAGCCAAAGTGTGTGAAGGGATAGAGGCTGGGAAGTGGTTAAGGGAATGGGATGCAGGATGGTTTCAGACTTGGTTTAGCACTTCCCCGTGGCTGACTACTCTTCTACCTTCTCTGCTTGAGCCATTGTTAGGTCTTCTCATCCTACTGTCCCTTGGTCCACTTTTATTCAATAAGCTGATGAGCTTTCTAAAAAGAGCAGATTGATCAAATTCAATCTAAACCTATATAAGTTCATTAACAGCATCTAGACTTAGCTGATGAGTAGTCAATATCTGGTAATCCTCATGGTAACAGCATTATAGTGAACATCATGCTTTTTTATCTAAGACAGAAGGCATCCCTTTGCTGGGTTTTCATTTAATAAGGGCTACAAACATGGCTTGAGGGTGATTGCACCACGGAACCTAAGACAGGGTCTCATCCTTTGGCTTTTATTTTCTTTTACAGAAGGGGGACATGTAGGAGACCACTATAATCTTTCTCAGACATGTCTTTCTCAGCCTGAGCATGTCAAGGTGGGGGCATTAGTCACAGGAAGTGTTCTGAACAGTCTTAACTGTTGCTGCTGACTGTACCCTGGTCCCTTGATGAGACAGAATGTGCTGATGTGTACTTTAGATTAGATTCTCTGTGAAGGTCAGGTTGTTTGTCTTTGCTGTTGCTTACCACATCCTGTTTTATCTTTCGCTACCAAATGTTTTACCATGTAATGGCTATGTGAACCTGCATTAAACAAGACTTGATCAGAATCTGTCTTGTCTCAATTTCTCGTGCCTCTTGCCCCCTAGGTCCTCATTCCACCCCTCAGGAACCTCTTCAAAAATCTGTAGGTGGGTTCACATTACTGTGTTTCCTTTCCATCATTGTCACCTGCCTAACTAAGATAGAAAGCAGTTTATACCAGTTGTTTTTCTAACAGGTTGGCCACTCTCCCATTGGTTGTTGTCAGATCAATTTCCAGCTAGGCAATTTGTTCCTATCTCTCCATAGAGAACTTTCCCCTCAAGGACTGAAGAAAGCTCAATTCTGCTGCTTTTTTTCCTCCAGTGATTGAGCTCTCTGAATGATGTTACCTTTGCACAGACTGGGTACTAATGCTGTTGATCCCAGGTGATCTCAGACATGAGGAAGGCACTTTATTATGCCTAGAGTTCTGCTGTTTTCCAAGTGTCTTCTGTTCACATGTGAGATGAGCAGGATTTATTTTGCGTTTTGAAGTTTAATCATCTAGAAGATCAAAGAGATCAAAGACCCTATTTAAACTATTATTGACCAAAGATTTATTTTTAGATTTTTTCCACTCATTGAAAAATAGAACATTTTTTCATACAGGACATACTGATTAAAATTCTCTCTCACTCTACATCACGCACATCCTCCTAGGGAGGTCCTTTCCATACATTCTCCTCTCCAGGTCTACTCCCTTTCTGTCTCTCATCAGAAAAAGAGCAGGTTTCTAAGAGATAACAACCAAACTTGACAAAATAAAATTAGATTAGACAAAGTAGAAACTATCATATCTTAGATGGACACAGCAATCCAACAGGAGAAAAGAGCCTAAGAGCAGTTAGAGTCAGAGACCTACTCATTCTCACAGCCAAGAATTCCATAAAAATACTAAGTTCAAAGTTGATTACATATATATGTATGTATATATGTGTGTGTGTGTGTGTGTGTGTGTGTGTGTGTGTGAATATGCATATGTATGTATCTGCATATATAATATGTGTCCTGGTGCAGACCCTTGTAGATCCTGTGCTTACTCTTTCTGTCTCTGTGTTCTCATCTTAACATTGTTTAGTTGATTCACAAACCCTGTTCTCCTGGTGCTTTCCATCACTCTGGCTTTTACAATGTCTTCCGATTCCCTGATTTCTGAGGGAAGGGATTTGATGAAAACCATGCATTTAGAACTTCTATCCTCATAATGTATTTCTTTACATGTTTTCCCACCAGGTACTAGAGGCTATCATTCTGATGATGAGTGGATAAGGCTCAGACCAATGAGTATAGCAGAATATCATTAGTAATCATTTTATTGATTTATCAGTAGTGTTTGTTCTCTTTGGTATGTACTCTCTGGTTCTGGGTTACTATAGCACTGACAAGTGTTGATTCTCACTAGTGGAGTGGGCCTTAAGTCAAATAAGACATTGGTTGGATTTACCCACAAGTATTGTGTCACAATTTCTCTGGCTTATAATTCAGGCAGGACAGATTGTAGGTCCAAAGTTTTATGGAAGGATTGTATGCATTTTTGTATTTTGGTACCTTGCTTATTACTGCTTTCAATGTGTTCTGTAAGGTTGGATATGGCATGTATTCATTTTCATTTTTGTTTTTTTATTTGATAATATTTTAATTTCCATTTTAAATGCTATCCTTTTTCCAGGTCTCCCATGAGGAAACCCACTATCCCATCCCCCAACCTCTGCTTCCATGAGGGTGTTCACTGACCCACCCATTCATCCACACCTGGGTTGCTGCCCTGACATCTCTCCACTGGGACATCAAACCAGTGTAGGGCTCAAGGGACACTACTCCCACTGATGTCCAACAAGGCTATCCTCTGCCCCATATGTAACCAGAGGCATGGGCCCCTCCATGTATAGGCTTTGGTTGGTGGTCCAGCCACCAGGACCTTAGCAGCATCTGGCCTGTTGACATCTTTGCTCCCCACATGGGGCTGCAAGCACCCTCAGCTCCTTCAGTCCCTTCTCCAATTCCTCCATCAGGATCCCTGTGCTCAGTACAATGGTTGACTGCCAGCATCTATCTCTGTTTTCCAGACTCTGGAAGAGCCTCTCAGAAGAAAGATATATCAGGCTCCTGTCAGCATTCACTTCTTGGCATCCACAATATTGTCTGCATTTGGTGACTGTATATGGAACAGATTCCCAGGTGGGGAAGTCTCTGGATGGCCTTTCCTTCAGCCTATACTCTACACTTTATCTACACAATTCCTCCTGTGAGAATTTTGTTCCTTCCTTCTAAGGAGCACTGAAGCATCCACACTTTGGTCTTCCTTCTTCTTGAGCTTCATATCATCTGTGAATTGTATCTAGGATATTATACATTTTTGAGCTAATATCCACTTATCAGTTAGTGCATACCATCTGTGTTATTTGTGACTGGGTTACCACACTGAGGATGATATTTTCAAGTTCCATTATTTGCCTGCCTATTTCTTGAAATCATTATTTTTAATAGCTAAACAGCACTCTATTGTATAAATGTACCACATTTTCTGTATCCATTCCTCTGTTGAGGGACATATGGATGTTTCCAGATTCTGGCTATTATAAGTATGACTGCTACGAATATAGTGAAACATGTGTCCAGGAGTGAAATAACTAGGTCCTAATGTTGTACTTTGTACACTTTTCTGAGTATCCACCAAACTTATTTCCACAGTGGTTGTACTAACTTGCAACCCCACCAGCAATGGAGGAGCATTCCTTGTTCTCCACATCCTCACCAGCATCTGTTATCACCTAAGTTTTTGATCTAAGCCATTCTGACTGGTGTAAGGTGGAATCTTGATCACTTTGATTTTCATATCTCCTATGACTGAAGATGTTGAACATCGTTTTATGTGCTCCTCAGTTGTTCTAGTTTCCCCAGTTGAGAATTCTCTGTTTAGCTATGTTTCCAATTAATAGGGTTATTTGGTTCTTTGGAGTTCTTTTTATATATTGGATATTAGCATTCTATCAGATGTAGAGTTGGTAAAGATTTTTTCCCAATCTGTTGGTTGCTATTTTGTCCCATTGATACTGTCCATCACCTTACAGAAGCCTTGTTGACTCTTGATCTTAGAGCATAAGACACTGATGTTCTGCTCAGGAAATTTTCCCTTGTGCCCATGTGTTCCAGGCTTTCCCCCCACTTTCTCTTCTATTAGTTTCAGTTTATCTGGTTTTATGTGGAGGTCCTTGATCCTTGTGTACTTGAGCTTTGTACATGGAGATAAGAAT
This sequence comes from Apodemus speciosus, assembly GCA_002335545.1. Taxonomy (NCBI): domain Eukaryota; kingdom Metazoa; phylum Chordata; class Mammalia; order Rodentia; family Muridae; genus Apodemus; species Apodemus speciosus. Next base: position 11,901 of record BDUI01011907.1, read on the forward strand.
TGATCAATTTGCATTCTTCTATATGCTGGCAACCAGTTGAATCAGCAACATTTCCTGAAAATGCTGTCTTTTCCACTGGATGGAATTAGATCTTTTGAACATAGATGTGGGTTTGTGTCTGGATCTTCAATTCTATTTCATTGATCTACCTACCTGTCACTGGAACAATATCATGAGTTTTTTTTTTTCCACTATTGCTCTGTAGTACAGCTTGAGTTCCAGGATAGTGATTCTAACAGAATTTCTTTTATTGTTGTGAATAATTTTCGCTATCCTGGGTTATTGCTTATTTAAGATGAATTAGGAAATGGCTCTTTCTGACTCTATAAAGAATTGAGTTGGAATTTTGATGGGGATTGCATCAAATCTGTAAATTGCTTTTGACAAGATGTACATTTTTACTATATTAACCCTACTAATCGGTGAGCGTGTGAGATATTTCCATCTTCTGAGATTTTCTTTGATTTATTTCTTCAAAGACTTGAAGTTCTTATTCTATAGATCTTTCACTTGCATAGTTGTACCTGCCTGTGGCTTCTCAAACAGTTTCCTGAGGGGTGGAACAACTACTTAGGGGCAAGAAATATAAGAGATTGAGATAAGACAGGATTTTGATCAAGTCTCATTTAATGTAGGTTCACATAGTGGTTATATGTTAAAGCATTTGGCAGCAAAAATAAAACAAGATGTGGAAAGCAACAAGCAAAGATAAACATGACCTTCACAGAGAAACTAATGTGAAGTATATGTTAGCACACTGTGTCTCAACAAAAGCTCAGGGTACAGTCAGCAGCAACAGTTCCAGATTGACCAGACCACTTCCCATGACTAATGTCCTCACCTTGATCCCGCTCAGTCCTGAGAATACATGTATGATTCCAGTTGTCTCGTAGATGTCCACCTTCTGTAAAATCAAATAAAATCCAATGTATGAGTGCCTGTCTTATATTCACCAGTTCAAGCAGCCATCTCTGAATGTACATCCATCAAAGGGATTCCTTCTGTCTTAACTAAAAAACATGATGCCCCCTGAAATGCTGTCACCATGAAGATTACCTGTCATTGATCATTAACTATTCATCAGAGAAGGAAATAGAATAAGTTTTATAGATAGCTATAAATTAGACTTTGGGAAAATAGACATGAAGCTGGTTGGTCAGAGTAAATAAGCCTAGTTGAGTGCCGCGAGCCAAGCCCCAGCAGAGGTGCTTCTTCTTGGTCCTTCTTGAGGCAGCGGAGGGGGTAAGACTTTGTCTTATGGACAATTTAGGGTTGCTGGATAATAAAAGGTTTACTTATCTAAATCTAAGTTACTAGGCTAATATAGCTGACCTGCCTTCTGTGTTCCTCCAAAGCTAGAGACTGCAGTCTCAGGCATTTAACATCTCATCCTAAAACAGCAGGAGATTAAGTAAAGGATTAGTAACTAGAGCCTTTTCCCTATTGTCCAGATGCCTCTTGCTTGTCAGGCTAGGGGAAAGTAGGAACAATAAACTTCTATTGAGCCAGGAGAAGAGAATAACACTTG